>JAOTRR010000029.1:16005929-16017784 GCA_028570945.1 Gogo arcuatus
TAGTATTCCATTTCTGATAACAGATCCTACTAAATCCTACATAGTGCACCTTTAAACAAACATCTGCTTACAGAAAATATCACCAGATCAACGATTACACATTTGTAATCTGTTGATGCAGGGCGTCTGCCATATAAATCCCTGGGCTGTTACTATAGAAATGATAACGTATTAAAATGAGCAGTTGTTCAGAGTTGCTGTTACGTCTTCTGCCCAGTCAGAACCCAGGAATCAACAGCAGTGTGTATCAAAGGTTCCTGTTTGCTTGGAGATAGCGAAAGAAAGCGCTAATTCAGAGACTGGTAAATACCAGATCATGTCTAACAATGCTCATTGGATAACTTCTGTTTTTAGTAATGTTTCATTATCATCATCATCATCATTATCATCAGCAGCAGCAGCTTTGTTATTTTTCTCATTTCTCCACGTCTAGCCCGTCTCCACCAGCATCCCCAGGCAGAAGGATGAGTGGAAGGATGGATGGATGAATGGACAGATGGAGGGAGGGGCGGGGTGGAGGGGTGGAGAGAGAACAGGGGTGATGCAGGATGTCAGAATGGGGACATTTGTTGATCTAACAATCCCAAAAAAATTCAGTTGTTTATACTATAGAAAGGCGAGATGTTGCGTTTTTAGTTTCCCTCTTCCCTCCCTCCCTTCATACCCATTCGTTTGAACCCTGCCCCTCCCTCTTCTATTCTCTCTCTCTCTCTCTCTCTCTCTCTCTCTCACCCACTCTCCTCTACCCAAAATGGCTAACATTGAACAAATTTCCACTTGATCTTTAAAGCTTGAACGAAAATCAGAAGGCTGCTGTGTGAACTGAAATCTCTCTCTCTTTTCTCCTCTGTCTTCTCTGTCTTTGATTCTCTTTCTTCTCTGCCAACTTTTGTCCTTCCTTCCTTCTTCCATTCCTTCCTTCTCTCTATTTATCTCCGACGCTTGAGTAGAAGTGGACCAAAAAGGTAAAGACCGTGTTAACGCCGCAGTTTCTGCCTGTCCCTCCCTCATTCTTCCTCTCTTTCTCTCTATCTTCCGTTCTGCAAATCCTTGGCCCCTGTGATGTGGTCCAGTTTGATGTAACCTTTCTTCTTCATGCTCTCTTTCTCTCAGCGAGCCAAAAAAAACGCACACACTCTCTCACACGTTCTTATACACACTCTCTCATCTATCTCTGTCTACCTGTTCATCCATGCACACACACACACACACACACACATTTTTCTGCTGTTAATTTCATTTGCTTGCTGTGTTCAATTTGGACTCCTCAGATCCAAGCGAAACCTCCTTCCTCCTCCTACTCTTTCTCCTCCTCTTCTTCATCCTTCTTTCCTCCACTTGTTTGTTCATCCGTTTATCCCTTTGCTTCCTTCAGGGCAGACCTGTTTCATTTCTGCCATTTTACCAACAAACTCCTTCTCTTTTGTAGTATCAGTAATGAATGAAGTGTTCCTGACGTGGTTCAGCCCTGATGTTTACTTGTGTGTACGAGTGTGTGTACGAGTGTGTGTGTGTGTGAGTGTTTGACCTTGAGTTGACCAACCAAAGTTGGGAGTCGGTGACTGACACCTCCCTCAGCCAGTAGCATCCCTCTTTGTGAACTAACCCACATTTCATTGGCTCCAAAGGAAGTTCCTGTTATGTAGCCCCTCCCCCTCTTTGTCTACCTCAACTAACCTTGTAGCCAGTCTATCTATCTATCTATCTAT
Organism: Gogo arcuatus; assembly: GCA_028570945.1. Lineage (NCBI taxonomy): Eukaryota > Metazoa > Chordata > Actinopteri > Siluriformes > Anchariidae > Gogo > Gogo arcuatus. Next base: position 16,007,639 of record JAOTRR010000029.1, read on the forward strand.
CTATCTATCTTACATGCACTCAATCTCACCCACACTGTAAGTCTGCTGCTTTAATCATGTTTCTCTCCTTCACGCAAGCAGGCATCAACACACACCAGCATCCAACTAGTGATGAAAGATGAATGTGTGTGTGAGTATGAGCGAGAGAGAGAGAGAGAGAGAGAGATGTTATACTGCATGATGAATCTGTACCTCAAGTATTCTAGTAATCTCACCAATATTTCTTTTCATTTCTTTCCATCCTGTCTTTCTTTTGTCATCTTGCTCTCTCCCAAGTTTTCGTGTGTCCGGGTGCTCTGATTGGTGTTTTGGAGGCAAGTTTGGTGCGGGAGGCGGAGCATCAGTCAGGGGCATGGTGTAAAGATCCCCTGCAGGCTGCTGATAGGTTGTATGTAATGCCGTGGACTCCATACCGCACAGACACACTGTACGAGTATGCATCCTGGAATGACTATCGACAAAGCCGAGTCACCACTACCTATAAGTGAGTGCATGCTCTCAGCTTCATTAGTGCTTCCAAACAAATGAAGAGAGAGCTACAAACATCCTGATATAAAATACAGATTTTGCTGTGCTGGTTAAATGGGCAATTTCTAAATAAAGGCATTATGGCTGTGTGCTGTTCTCAGGTTGCCAAGTCGAGTGGATGGCACTGGGTTTGTGGTGTATGATGGCGCTGTGTTCTACAATAAAGAACGAACTAGGAACATTGTTAAATATGACCTGCGAACCCGCATCAAGAGTGGAGAGGCCATTGTTACCAATGCCAACTACCATGACACCTCACCGTACCGCTGGGGAGGGAAGTCAGACATTGACCTCGCTGTTGATGAACATGGCCTGTGGGTCATCTATGCCACAGAGGAGAACAATGGAAGAATAGTCCTCAGCCAGGTCAGAGACAGAAAGAGACATGGAGGAAAGACAGAGTCTATAAATCCCTGATGTAGCTGCACAAACCAGACCTGGCTAGTTGCCCCAGCAAGACCACGGTAGTTGTACCAGCATGAGCATTCTAATTGCCCAAGAAAAACCATGATAGTTGCCCCAGGAAGACAACACTAATTGTCCCAGCAAGACCATGCTAGTGACATCAGCAGGCCCATGCTAGTTGCCCCAGCAAGACCATGCTAACTGCCCCAGCAAGATTATCAGTAGGACCATGCAAGTTACACCTGCAAGACTATGCTAGTTTCCCAGCAATGCTCTGCAAGTTCCATAAGCAGGTCATGCTAGTTGTACCAGGAAGACTACTGCAATTTCATTAGCAAGACCATGTTAGTTATACCAGTAGACTATGCACAAGCAAGAATATGCTAGCTACAACATTGAGAGCATACAGTTACTCAAGCCATGACCACGACCATGTTAGATCCATGAGAAAGACCATGCAAGTTGCTCCTGCAAGACCATATTTGTTACATCAGTAATGTCATTCTAGTTACCTCAGCAAGACCATGCTAGTTTCCCAAAAATACTATTGTAGTTGTGTCAGCAAGACCATAATTATTATATGAGAAGACAAATCTATTTGCACTAGCAAGTCTATGCTAGTTACACCATTGAGATCATACTAGTTACATCAGCAGTAGCATCCTAGTTGCACCAGCATGATCTTAGCAGTTAAAAATAAGCAATATACCATCTCTAATGTATGTGTAGCAACTAGGAATTAATGTTTTTAGTACAGTATGGACATTATTACATTTAAATGTATTTACAGATTCATTTGTCAAAAGCAACTTACATTTGAGCTTACAGTGTAGAGTTGCTCAATGCATCATTGCCCCTCTGTTCACCTTTCTGATTAGATATGTTCCATCTCAAATTCTAACCATTTTGTTCATGCCCCATATTGTGCAGGTGAACCCATACACACTACGTTTTGAAGGCACGTGGCAAACAGGCTTTGAGAAGCGTATGGCATCGGACGCATTTGTGGCATGCGGCATCCTGTATGCTGTTCGCTCTGTCTACCAGGATGATGACAGCGAGGCGGGTGGGGATTTTATCCTCTATGCCTACGACACACGGCGAGAAAGGGTTGAGTCTGTAAGCATTGCTTTTCCCAACCCATACCAACACATCTCCTCTATCAGCTACAACCCTCGAGACAATCAGCTGTATGTGTGGAACAACTACAATGTCCTGCGCTACCCTCTAGAGTTCAGACCCCCACAACCCACTGCAGGTGAGAGACAGAGAGAGAGCATTCTGATGCTTTGACAATATTGTATTACACTGTATTATGTGAATAAAGCTATACCGAATTAAATATAGCCAGCTGGCTAGCATTTAAATAGCTAGCTAGCTTGATAATTTGTTAGTATCACTCTGTAAACTGAAGTTTTTATCTGTCTCTTTCTGTGTTTCTCTCAGACCCTCTCTCCACACCACTCCTGTCCTCCACCACTGCACTTGCTCCTGTCTCCTCCACAGTATTTTTGGGCTTTAGTCCAAGCCCCCCTCTCTCAGTGACATTTAACCCAGCTGGTTCAAAGAACCGGGGCCGGCCCATCACGGCCTCAGTACCTGTGACATTGCGCCCACCGCGCCAGCCTCAAGGCCGCACACCTATGTGTGAGGAACGAGTGAGCCGTGGTGTGCAATGGCCCCAAACACCCCATGGAGAGAACGTCCAGAGACCCTGCCCGAAAGGATCACTCGGTAAGTGTACAGTATTTGTGTCCATGATACACAACTTTCAATTGAGTCCATAAGAAATGGTGTCCCGGTTGGACAGATTTATGGACAACAACCTAAATACATAGCCAGTAGTAAAGCTTGTGGTGGGTAGCAGGCATACTTGGCACTAGAAATAACTAACCGAGAATAGGAATAACTGAGAAATGAAGGATCATGTTGAAAAAGTGGCTACAATTCAGTGAAGCATGTCTACAATGCCAAAAGGCAAAACAGACATCCAGGTGCTGTATACAACAGTAAACATGGGATTTGAGAGAGTTGCGATAGAATAAATGTAGAGCAGTATGTTATAAATCACCAATGTTAGGTAGTTGTGGCAAGGATTGCTGACCCTGAAGCACCACTTTAAGGTGGTGAGGCAGGACAAGTGAGAGGCATTATCCTCAAGAGCAAGATACAAAGCCTTAGTTTGTCACCAGAAACTAACTAATTACCCTATTCCAGAGTCGAATAGTACAGGAGGCAAGTAGAGAGAACTTCAGGAAGTGGGCTGCATTTATTGCTGGCCCATTTAGGTTCACCAAGCAGCTGTTTGGATTGAAGCATAGTGACTGTTTTGCTTCACTTTAAACCCACACCCCTAGGGGGGCACTGATTATTATCTTCAATAGATGAATTCAGCATTGAGGAGACCAGCTGGAAGGCAGTCTAGGGGTTGGTCCAGACTGCCTGAGCAATCTCCATACTTGAATCGAGTAAAATGCCTGTTAATATCTACAGAGAGTACCCAGAACTTACATGCCAATTGTGACGATCCTGAGGGTGATCTTTAAGTGAGGAAAGGTTGCCCAGATGGGTAGGAGGAGAACTTATATGGCATCTGTTTGAATGGGAAGGTATTCTTTAGTGTTCTGTCCTGTTGTCTGATGTACCTACTAATGAACACATATATTACAACAATATTCAGAGAGGGGGTACTCAGGCAGCACTAACCTGGCAAGTTGGTGAAAGTAGTGTTAGACTTACATCATATTACAAGCAAGATAAGTATTTGATTGTGGCATAACAGACCAGGCTCAGAGACAGAGTGAGGACCCAGAATACAGAACTGAACTCACAAATCAGATCAGATTTGTTAACCAAGTATGGGTAGTCATGGTACAACCAGGCCAAAGAACAATACAACAGGTAAACAAGAGATCAGGCAGAGGGTCAAAGACAGTAGAGGATCAGTGGAATAACATGGCTCAGAACTCACACAACTCACAGAACTATTCGAAGTGTGTTTATAAATTGAGGAGTCAGGAAATGAACCAGATATGATGGGCAGAGGTCTTGACAATACTCTGGAGAACATCGCCTCTGTTGGCAGGGAGAGGTAATGTCCTGGTATGGTGTTACATATGGATTATGAAAACAATTTTTGGTTGACAGTCACCTCTTGGGCTGCAAATTCTGACTAGCATTGGCTGCAGTAATTTCAGTTTTCCACTTGGTCCCAAGCAGGATGTTAAGTTTACATTGTGTAAAGAACTCCTGAAAAAGTCTCCTGCAGATTGCCATTTAATCCTCCACCTACAGGTCTCTAGATTAGTGTCTCTAGGGCAAAGCTTCACCTATTCCCCCAGTCTGTTATAAATCAGTCTAAAGTCTGGTAAAGGTCATGCAGTGTGTTGTCCACAGATGGAAGTCATATCCAACCTGAACACTACTAAGGAGCTAAAAATAAGGCTAGTAGTGGGGAAAACTTTATCTTCCTCTGGCTGGTGGTTAAGGATGACTATATCGGACAAGATTTTTAAACATCATCAATTTGTCGAAGCTAAAGGCTATGGTCTGTTTTTAAAAAAATGGCTCATTGAGCATGACAACGGGGTGAAAAATTAAACTACATTCAAATTACCACATTTTGTGTTTCCTGTGTACTACAAAGTCCACAGTTTCCGAAACAGATGTCCATTTAACTCATGTAGCACTTGTTTTGCTGTGAGGCAGGCAAATGTCTTTAAAAAAGAGGATAGACTTTGATGAGTGCTCTGTTATTTCTGTCCACATAGCAGAAGAGAATAGGTAGTTCCAGTGACCTTTTATCATTTTTGTTTAGAAGTATAGATGCTAGAAATCAAAAAACCAACCAGATACGTCTTGACCTACTAGATGGTAAACAAGTGGGTTTCAGATAAAGGGATGCGACAGTCTTTTGCTACAAGACATCAGAAAGTTTTGTTCATTCAGTAACTAGAAGCAGTGGAATGCTTATTTTTGTCCTGTTTATATATTTATACTAAAGACATATGTGTTTCAAGTTTTGAAGAAATTAGCAAAGGACACTCATTTTTACAGTCAGCCAAAAAGCGTAACACTCCTGACATACTTTGACAAAGTGTAACACTCCTGACATGACTTCATGCAACTAACTGGTTTCATTGCTACAGAGACTGATAACTTGAGAGCACTTCCTACAACATTGTTCATCTGATCATTGTAGCCACAGAAATTGTGCGTGTACCGCTGCAGAGAAAAACATAAAACATAGCAAGTGAACCACATCTGAATCACTCATTTTATTTAACGATGTGCCAAACCTCTCAACTGCAAATTCATGTCATGTGCTTTAGCAATCTAGATGTACTGGGTTAGCATAACAGAGCATATAAAACCATAACACTCCTGACAAAAAATCAATCTGCATGGAATAGGTGGCCACTCGTGTCATTGTCAACCACATTCTTGCATACTTCATCAATCAAATCTTCAGTGGTGGCAGAGTGCCTCACCTTGTCCCAGAACTTCATGGTCTTCTTGGTGCCTGAAGGATTTATGTATGTGCCTCCCTTCCTCGTCCACTCAAGCCAAGTCACAGACTTCTCTCTGGCAGCCTCGTGGATGTGTGAGGGTGATATTTCTCATGGATCTTCTTGACGCCACACTCAGTGCACTGCCGAATGATGCACTCCCTCCTGGGGAATGGTTGCTCTTCTCTGTATGAACACAGGCTGGCATTACACATCTCATGCAGTGCGGACTGGAGATCAGGGAAGCCGTGCTGCGCAGCCACCTTGTTTAGTGCAAAGACCTTCTGCTCAAGGTTATAGTCTCTGGCACAGATGTAGACGTGTCTGTCTGAGAGCTTCAGCCTCCTCACCTCCTTCGGTTTCTTCTTCATGAAAGTGCTATACTTGTACTTGTAGGAAGGATTCTCCTTCTTGAAGCTGTTGTAGGCCTCCCGCTGGATGTGGAGCAGATGTTGTTTGGTCTTCAGCACACCATCAATGTGGATAGCATCTCTCTTGTTTGACATCATTCACGAGGTGTCATTCCTGTAGAAGAAACTATCAATCCTCTGCTGCCACTGGACATGATTTTGCAGACATTTCTTTGGCCTTGGTTGCTGTCTGTGTTGCAGATAATGCCTTGTAGTGGCCCTCTTCTGTGAGAGTTTGGTGGGAAGCTTCTTCTTGTCGGCTGCAGCTGCATAGAGTCTTCTCTTGACCTCTGAGTTCTCTCTACGGGGGCGACCAAGACTGAAGACATCCACAGCTTCCACCACCTCGCTGGCTATGTCAGGGCTGCACTCTGCATTGGGCTGTTGATCATCATCCAGGTGACGAAAGAATTCTGCCTTCTTCCTGGGTGTTGCATTTCGCACAACATGTGCCAAAGTTGCCCCCAGCCCTTGGCTGTTGATGTGCGTGGGATAGTCTTTCATAGACGTTCAGCTGTCTTGCGCACAGTGGCTGGGTTTGGAGACTCGCCTGCTGATGCTCCTCTAGAGCATGACACCTGCGCCCTAAGTTTGGCATTGGTTTTACTCAGTCTTGCTATTCTTTCTTCTTGGGAGGATTTCTTCTTTGTAGTGGCTTTCTTCTTTGGCTCACAACACTTGTGGTGCCACTGCCGTTGCTTGGCTTTGATGTAACTGTCAAAGTCGGGATCTTCTTTTCTTCTGGCTGCCATCTTTGCCTTATACGCTGCATTCCTGGCTTTCACCTTAAGCTGAGTGGCATGATACTTTTCTCCATCTTGCTTTATTCTCGCTCTGTAGCATCTCATGTGCTCTGCAGCAGTCGGGTCTTTCTTATGGACCTTATGGACCTTGTGGATTGCTGGCAGCTTGACCACCATCTCACACTTCTTCCTCTTTGAATGCATTCTGATTCTCTGAAAGAGCTTTTCAGACATGGCATAGAATCTGTGTGTCCATAGAGTAATCAGATTTGAGACACAGACTGAATGCCAAGCATTCTGACATTTCGTCACGAGTTACACCTCATCGGGCGTGCTTCAGCAGTTGTTTAAGAGATCCTGAAGGCAGTTTTTAGAAATAAATTGATTTCATTAACATTTGACCAACTTGTTGTACATATACTTAGAAGTATATGTACAAGAAGTTGGTCAAATGTTAAAGAAATCAATTTATTTCTAAAAACTGCCTTCAGGATCTCTTCCCTTTATAAAATTATACATTTATAATTCTCTATTCCATTTCATTTCTTCTAGCTTTCTAAGATTGTGAATGTACCTTTGCTGTCAACATGGTCAATATGTATAATTATTCTCACTCATAAAAGATGTTTGGATCCCAGACATAGGTTTAGTGGCTGTAGTATTATACTAATAAAAAGAGACAAGAAAAGTACATCTGTAGCTAAAAACATATAGGAACTTGAAAAGCATAACACTCCTGACATGTGTCACTTCCCCATTGTGTACTGAGAAAAAGCACATCCAACAACATATCCGGGTAGATACGACATGTCCTCCAGGCAAACTACTTGCACATAGCCAAGTCATCCCCAGAATCCAAAGCGCATGCATCGTAGGGCAATAAGTAATTTTACCGTAACACTCCTGACAGTTTTGAAGTGTTTTGAAAAAGCTTTCGCCTCACCGCCACTGTGTTAGAGACATAAATGGTTAGCAGCAGAACAAAAGAAGAACAAATGTAGAATTGAAAAAAGGTCACAGGTTTAGTATTTAGGGTAATTTTCAAGCAACAATGATGGTGTATTTGGTAAAAAAGACAAATTAGTCAAATTTGTTACAAGTCAACTCATTCAATGCCAGCTGGTGTAACAACAAGGTTATTAACAGTAACTGCTAAACAACTGTCATTCTAAGGACTGAACCACCAGTTGGATATCTAACACCAACGATCATCAGAGTTCCTGTAAAATTAAGCAGATTACTGTTGAATTAAGAGTAGTAAAAGTTTTGTCACACCAAAAGCATAACAATCCTGACATTTTTGACACTTTCAAGGAGCATAACTTTGGTTGCTTTCAAGGTAGCAACACCAAATTTGCAACAGATTATGTTTGGCGTAAATACTTTCTGGAGAACTGCTAACTTCATCTGCAACAGATAACATTGCAAAGTTATTTGAGTGCAACACATTTTTTACAAAAATGATCCTTTTTTTTTTAAACAGGCCATATAATACTGGGTATCCAAGGACATATTCTTTTCTGAAAGAGGGGATGGACAGCAAAAGACAGCCTCAATATTCTGCCCAAAATTAAAGATTTATTAAACTTATATGAATTCTTTCTCCCTTTGTCTCTCTTTAGGCTTAGCCTCCTACCACTGTATGGCTGATGAGGTGGTGTGGAACCCCAGAGGTCCTGACCTTAGTAATTGTACATCACCCTGGGTCAACCAGGTCGCTCAAAAGGTCAGTCAGGGTTCACAGGTCACGTCTGGGAATGTGCAAATCAATGCAATTGTTTAAGTACATATAAATGGGTGATTAATTCTGTTTGTTGAATTTAATAAAGACTGTATACATTTAATTTAATATTTTATAAATACAGTTTGTATGATTAGTTAAATTCTTGCTTACCCCAATTGTCCACTTTTATCATAATCTAGATAAAGAGTGGGGAGAATGCAGCACATATCGCTGCTGTGCTTGTCAATTACACACGTGGACAAGTGTATGCTGGTGATATCACTTCCTCTGTGCGTCTGATGGAGCAGCTGCTGGACATTCTGGACTTCCAGCTGCAGGCATTACGTCCTGCCAACAAGGACTCAGCCGCACGCAACTATAACAAAGTACACACAGCATTGAAATACACATACAGTACACACACACACACACACACACACACAGTGCATGTGAGAGCTCTTCATGCAAAAACCTTTATTTTAAACACATTTCTTTCTATTGCAGCTTCAGAAGAGAGAGAGAACCTGCAGAGCATTTATTCAGGTAACATTTTTATAGCAACAATAATATCAGACAGGAGTGATATGTTTTGACAGTAACAATATTTTTCACAAACTATATTTTCAGCTAAGACGAATTCCTAAAAGAACACATACAAGCTTTAGACTTCCAGGTCGAATTGCTGTTTAGAAGAAACACTATCCCAGCTAATAACAGAAAAGTCCCTAAAATACCTATTAACTACTTAAAAAATTAAAAATTTGTGTAGAGAATCTGAGGAAAACTACTAGTTCAGACAAGACAAGATAACCAGAAGGACATTAGGTTGGAAATCTAAGGGTTTTCTTACATGATAGCTAAAAAAAAAACATGGACAAGAACATTTCATTAAGATTTTTATATTTCACTTAGACACTTCATATACGCTCAATAAAGCCTGGACTTCACTGTCGGTCCATTTGTCTTTTTTTTAAACACTAAAGTTAAGAGCTGTTGGCTAACATTTTACACAGGTTTTTAAAACTGGTGGTTGCCGTTGCTGCATAATGCAGCATGCATTGGCTCATGTGTTCGACCTGTCATCTGGACCAGTCAGCATACACTTACATCACTCATGGCTCCTCTTATGCTGGGAGAGAACCTACCCTGAAGCAGGAGCTAAAAAGAGTCCCTCAAAACAGCGTTCTAAGAACTACAATCATTCTCAGTTCCTGCAGTGCGGACACACAAAAAAGGGGGAACTTCCTCCAACAGTTCTAAGAACTATGAAAAAGTTCCACCAGTCCAAAATCACCTTATATTATAAGAAAAATGGTTAAAGGTTTAAAAAGAAAATATATATATATATATTTCTCTCTGTCTGATATTTTGTGTCTCTTTCTCTCTGGTTTTGTTTATGATCTCTTTCTTTCTGATTGTACAGGCCATGGTGCAGACAGTGGATAGTCTTTTGAGCTTGAAGGCGTTGGACTCGTGGCAGGACATGAACATGACAGATCAGTCTCATACGGCCACCATGCTGCTGGACGTGATGGAGAAAGGCTCCTTCCTGCTGGCCAACAACCTCTATGAGGGGCGATTTAGCGAGCGCGCACCCAATATTGGTGAGACCAAACAGATATAAATGCTGAAAAAAGGCTAAATAAATGGGGCAGAATCTGTGTCTCTTGGCATTATGGACACCTACATAACAGCACAGTGCCCTCCACAATTATTGGCCCCCCTTGTAAAAATCTGTAAAAAGGGTTAGAAAAAATCCACCTTTTGGTGAAGGCGCTTCATCTCACACTGAAAAAATGAGAAAAATCCAACCTTTAATTGAAATAAAT
>JAOTRR010000029.1:16155196-16166003 GCA_028570945.1 Gogo arcuatus
GGAAGGCCGCTGTGCATTCTGGGATTCGGAGTTCCGAGCCTTCGCTGACGTCACACCAAACCCAGAAACTCGACTCTCCTTCTTTAAGAAAGTTTCTTTAGCTACCCATTTTCTGCATGTTTTGTTGTGATAGGTTATGCTAAAATTACAAAATACAGCTAAATTTAAAACAAATCTCAAATCAGTGTTGAATTACCAATTTTGTGTGCAGGTATGCGTTTCTCTTTGATAAAGCCCTACTGGTGTGTAAGAAGCGCAGTGGAGAGAGCATGGAGCTGAAAGAGCTCATCGACCTGCAGCACTTCCAACTGAGGGACGAGCCATCTGGAGACAAAGAATACAAAAAGGTGCTCTTACACACTGTCTTCTCTTCTATTCTCACTCTCGTCTGAGTGTATGTGCACATTTGTTTCAATTATGTTGTCTCACTGAGTATCTATCTTGGCCTATGTATGTGTGTGTAGTGGACACATACCTTCTTGCTGATGGATTCATATGGCCAGGGTGGTTATGATCTGTACTTCAAGACACGTGAACTGAAGAAGAAATGGCTAGAACAGTTCGAGATGGCTCTGTGAGTAATGTGTCTGCCACGCCATTTTAACATTAATTGAATATTTTTTTGTAATTTTGCTTCTTAATTAGATAAAATAGATTCTACCAAACTAGATAACTTCAAGAACAGCCAATGCACGCTTGATTTGTTAGCTTCTAATGCTAGTGGATATGCTAATTTTTGCCATTGAATTATGGTAGTAACAGCTTTTAGAGAAATCCTATATTTAATTGCATATTCTTTACTCTAGCATTTGATTGTTTTCAGATCTTGTTTCATCTCCTTGACTCTTTCATTTGTACATGACAGCTGATATGACATATGTGTTCTTCTGCAGGTCTAACATGTGTCCAGAGAACAGCACGGCAAATGGCCATGACTTCCAAATGCACTGTTTTGAGGAGACCACTTCCTGTAAAGCCTGTCAGATGTTGCTCAGGTAAATAGTTGGAAACCATCTCAGAGTTTAATTTATCTACATTCACAGAGGAGATTTCTCCAAACTTTTATTTTCAGTGCTAAAACTTTCTCACATATTTTCAACCCAAATCTTGATATGATTGGATCACGTATAGTAGGGCTGGGTGAAATGAGGATATGATATTGGGTAGTAAAAGGATATGAAATTAAAATAATACTGATGTTGAGTATTTCATATTCATTGGCCCTGATAAAATGACCATAGTTACTAGAGTAAAATGTCTACCGTAAATACACTAACAAATGGGCATATTAGGCTAATGCAATAATTCTAACATATGTTAGTCAGTGTTGCAATAAATATAAGAGCAAAATGAGTCACTAGTGTCACTCGTGTGTAGTTGCTATTGTTGCTTGTGGGCATGACCTCTCTAGCATTTTTAAGAAATGGTAGTTGCTATATATAGCATCTAAAGCAAACACAAATTAAATACCTCACTAATTAGTGTGAAAATTGTTTGTTTGATTTACGTTACGTGCTTGGCTTCGTACTATCTTCGTTAGCTAGCTATGCACAATCAGCAGAGGAAGCATTGATCTCTGCTACTTCCTTACAAGCTTTATTTTTCCTCTATACACGTTTAATGAGAGATCGTGTATGACAGGATAAGATGAAACGACGGTTATAAGTTTTTATAATTTGGTTCTAACTGAAGAAATTTCAGTCCACACGCTCCATAGGACTGGTCTGAGGAATCATTTGAGCCGATGAATTGGATTTGCCACTTTACCATGTCATACCTAAGTTACATTGAATTGAGAAAAAAATCTTTTTTTGTTTGTTGCTGAATTTGGCCTCTTGTTGCTTGCTAGTGTGCATGAAGCATAAATGCTAAGATAAAAAAAAACCTGCTTTGATTTGGCTATAGAGAAAGCCTGATGAACATGGAGGTGTAAAAGTTTTGTTTGTGTATTCTTTCTCCATCAGAGGGATCTTCTACCAAGGTTACCGTTGCACCCGCTGTAAAATGGCCGCCCATAAGGAGTGTCTCGGACGACTTCCTGTGTGTGGACGCAGTGCAGGTCTGATTTGGTTCATTCATGTGCGTGGCCATTTATTGAGCATAAAGAATAAATCTTTTTCTTATTTTTTGTGTTTTTCCCCAGAAAACTCTGTGAATGTGAAAAAGGTCAGTCTTTACAACATCCCCCCTGCACACCATCAAATGGTTCAGTCCATATCTTCTTTCCTTTAACAGTTACATGGTTTAGCGTATATCTTTTTTTTTTGAACCCTATGCCCAAACCAGTGCCCTATGCTCTATTCCCTATATCTGCATTATGGGAATTTTCTGACCCACAGAGAGAATAAACCTACTGCAGTGCATTGTGGGATTCCACAAGCATACTGTATATTAGGCAACGCAGAAGCTAACAAAACTAATTAACATGCTTTTGTTCCCTTTAGAGCAAGTCGAGATCTGCCACTCAGAGACAGACTAAACCAGGTGAGTTCTCTCACATTCACATTAATCGGCGTTCCTCAGACCTACCCCGACTGTAACCTGCCCTCGTCCAATGGCCCTTGCCGTTCTCAAGCCTTTGCCCTTGGTACAAGCCCTGCTGCAATCTTAACAGCTGTTACCGCACTCTGTCACATCACATACCAAGTTAAAATTACTGGAGATTTCAGGAGAAAACTACCCAGAAGGCATTGCTGCAATCGAGCACAGCTTCCTTTAAAAAAAATAGCCAATAAATCTGTTAATTCATGCTTGCTAGCAAGCTAGCATTAGCACTGAATATACTATCATTTTCCATTAGTAGTCAGGTTAGCACTTTAGCCTGTTAGCATTAGCACTGAAGATTATCAACATTTATAAATATCACTTACAATTTCCTTCAAAAATCCTATCAGGTTAGCTAATGTTAGCGTTCTCGCTAACATTAGCAGTAAATATTATGCATTATCATTAGCATTATTGTCATGCATTTCCTACCAGCCTTCTCCTCTCTTGCTGTCACTCCCAGGTCTTCCTAAGATGGAGGTGTGTAATGATTACTATGGAGTGCCCCCACCCCCTGTGGCTTTCGGCCAACCGCTGCATCTCACTGCGGGTGATGTCATAGAGCTGACGCGTGCTGACGTTGACTTGCAGTGGTGGGAGGTGGGGCTTCATTGTTTTAACTTCTCATGCTACTTATTACTGAGTTTATGTAATAATTGTGCCTAGATCCTAACATGGACAGAAAAGAATTGCTGTTAACAGGAAGTAAAAGTTAGCATGATGATGCTAAGTGGAAATGAGCAGTCAGTGCAATCTGTCACATAGTAATGATTAAAAATGTAAGAATATACTCCAATTTTCCCCATTTAGCATGACACAGGATAGCTGACCTAAGTTTAGTGCTCTGCTAGCTAGTTAGCAATTGTTCATTGTTGATTATTATACCACAGCAGTCAGTGAATTAAAAGTCTAGTATCCAAGCTAACATGCAGCGAATGCAAACAACACATTAGCTTCCAATGCTAGCAACTGATATTAGCTCAGGACGAGGATATTATTTCGAGCAAGCCATCTTAGCAAAATGGAAACTTCCATTCCTTTTGACTCTCAGCAGTAACCAGCTAGTTAGTGTTAGCATTGAAAATTATGAACATTTATAGATAGCACTTATAATGCTACTCAGAAATTCTGTCAGGTTAGCGTATGTTAGCCTACTGACATGTATTAACCCGTTTTGGTACCTTATGAGCAAATTTTACTTTTTTCCAGAATCAGAGTTTATTGAACTGTTCTTGTTCTTCAGTGTTGTAACGTTATAAAGTTAAGACAACAAACAATAGAGCATACTTAGAAACTTCTATCTGCTGTCACGCTAATTTTAGCTAGCATAGTCATACTAACTGCATTTGTAGATGCTAAGTGTTGAATGATTACTGAATTATTCTTTTAATCAAATGAAATGTGGCGTGTTTGAGGATAACTGTAGTACAAATGTTATGATAATGATTAATAATGAATCAAGACCAGTTAGCATCAGAGACGACTAGCTTTACTTCACCGTGAGCTGTTAGTATTTTGGGAATCTGAAGTGAGTTCTGCTTTGTTTACCGCAGAGCCTGATTTCCCTGAGAACAGCAGTGAAACTGGTCGGCTTTTTAGTTTCGGTTCATTAAAAAAGCCACATTTCGGCACTTTAACATCCTCTTACGGTCACTGATTCCTGAGTGAGGTGTTACAGCAGGACATCTCGTCCTCTAGTGAAGTTAAAATACATTACATAGAGTATACACAAATCTACGAGTCAGTGTGTATACTGAAAGCAAAATCTCATCAACATAAAAGTCAACAAAACAGTTTTCTTTATAAATAAAAATGCTCGAGAGAATTAGAAATGACCCGCCAGTGCAATTAATTCATTGTACTTATTTGTATTCATTTCTTCTTAATTTACCATGAATTTATTTTTACTAATTTAAAGTGAATACATTTTGTTGACTAATAACAGGTTGTGTTATAGACAATTATGAGAAGTATTTAGAATTTACTAAAATAATATATTTAACATTTTGAAACTTGCAAATACAGAAATTATACAGCTCAATATAAAGTACTAATAATTTATTGTATCAAGCTGTTTAATATCTATAGAATATTAAGAATATTAATTTATAATGTCTGGCAAACTGGTTAAAACATCCAACTATCAAGCAAACTGATAACATTAGCATTAACATTAAATTCTTCCAGATTCCTAGCTCATTAATGTTAGATATAAATCCATTAATCTAACTATGTAACCAAAAGAGAATTTAAGCATCATAAATAATAAGTAATAAATACTGCACTTTTTTCCTGGAGGTTATTTTATGTTCCTTTTAAATGTTAGCATTTTCAGGTAAGTGTTAGCTTACACTCACGATGGACTTGCACTAGTTTCAGAGCTTCATTTAACTGTTGGAGTCTGAAATATGATTTAATTTGTGATTCAGTGAGTCATTAACACACTTAGTGACTCCTCCAACTAAAGACTATGGCCAACTCAGTGATTCAGTGAGTCATTTTGACATTAAGTGGCTCTTTGAATCTCTTCACTCTGCCTCCAACAGAAGACTAGGGTCAATTCAGTGATTCAATGAATCAATGAGACATTGAGTGACACTTCGAATCTTTCAGTTTGCATGTCAGTGAAAACTGGCCAGAGACTATGATTCTCTGAGTCATTTAGACGCTGAATCTCCAAATTCAGGTGGTGGTCAATTCACTGATTCATTGAGTGATATAAGCACTGAGTGACTCTTTAAACGTCTCAGTTCTGGCTATGATATGAAATTTTACCTGCAGTTCATTATAAACAACAAACTAAGCTCAGTGTATTTGATAGTAAAGTTGCTGTTAGCATTGTCCACCATTAGCATTCTTGCTTGCAAGTGATGCAGTGAAGTTTACCAGATATTATGCAGATGTGACAAGATTAGCCTGATGAGAGGAGATGTTACTTTCAGTGTACACAAATACATGTCTTTACTTGAAGTAAAACACTGTGAGTTTTAGCTGCATGAGCTTTCAGGCTCAACCACAAGCCTGTGGAGGTCTGGTTCCCACACTGACACGTTCGTGTCTCACATACAGTTCATGTCTCAAATACATACGATAATTTTTTTTTATTCTCTCAAATACAGTACATAGAAAATAGGAAAAATTCCACAAGTGTGTGTGTGTGTGTTTTAGGGCAGGAATCTGACAGTAGGTGAGGTTGGCTGGTTCCCCTGCAGTAAAGTTCAACCCTTCTTACCGGTGAGTCAACCATCGTTTAAGAGGTCAGAGGTCAAATTAATGATCTACTCAATCATTTTGACAGTCAATTCTGTCTCCACATAAAAGCTATGGCCAAATCAGTGATTCAGTGAGTCATTAACACATTTATTGACTCTTTGAGTCTCTTAATTGTGACTCCAACCAAAGACTATGGCCAATTCAGTGATTCTATGAGTCATTAACACACTTACGGACTCTTTGAATCTTTTAACTGACTCCAGCTTAAGACTATAAACAATTCAATGGTTAATGATTCAGTGAATCACTGAGTCATTTAGATGCCAAGTAGAGTTTATAATACTGATGTGCTTGTTTTTTTCTGTATTCTCAGAGACCACCTCCTGACCTCACGGGATTACTCTGGTAAGAGCCACACACACACACACACACACACACACACACACACACATGCACACACCCCAGGTTATCTGTTATCATACTGTAAAATCTATCTAACCTTATCGTATCTAACCTTTTTCCCCACTATGGTAAAGCAGCTCTGTGTGTGTATGTGTGTGTGTGTGTGTCTCAGGTTCGCAGGTAACATGGACCGTTCTGAAGCCAAGAGTCTCCTGATGTCTCGATCTGATGGTACATTCCTGATTCGGCAAAAGGATGGAGGAGAGTTCGCCATCAGCATCAAGTAACACACACACACACACACACACACTCACATGTAAATTTCAGTTTCTTTTTACACCAGTCTGAAATTACACACTCTCTCTCGCCTCTTTTGTCATGTCTTTCAGGTATAACATGGACATTCGCCACATTAAGATCACGCTGACTGAAGGTCTCTACAGAATCAATGACAAAAAAGCCTTTAAAGGGCTTGTTGTAAGTAAACACTATTTCCCTTCCTAGGGGACTATCTGTTGTGTGCACTCTTTGTTCTTGTCCCTGCTCTACTGCACTCATTTAACCTTGTGAACAATTTAAGCAGTGTGTGTGTGTGTGTGTGTGTGTGTGTGTTTTAGATCAGTGCTCCCCATTTCCCTATTTCCCATAGTTCTCCTGCACTGCACTGTGTAATACATCAGCCATGAGGTTAAATTAGGAATGTACGTCCAAATAGTGATTCACTTCTGACTCCAGCTGAATACTACAGCCAGTTCAGTAATTCTGAATCTGACTCAGTGATTCACTGAGAGCTTTACACACAGAATGACCCTTCAAATCTCTTGGTTTTAGATTATGGATGATTCGGGTATTCACAGAGTCATTTAGACACCGCCTAACTCTGGGAATCCCTCGTTTCTAACTCCAATAGAAACAATTTCTTTCAAAGATTCTACGAATTGTTTACACACTAACAAAGTAATTCGTTGAATCCATTAATTCTGACTCCAGCTGAAGACTGTGGTTAATTTAAAGAGTCACTGAGTCATTTAGAATCTGTGTTATTCTTAACATCTCTGGTTTCTGATTGACTAATGACTAGACACTTGCTGATTCTTCACATACTAAATGATTCTTTAAATCTCTCAATTTATAATCCAAATGGAGGCAATGACCAATTTAACGATTTGATGATTCATCTAGAAACTGTGTGACTTCAAATACATCATTTTTGACTCCATCTGAAGACCACTGCCAATTAAAAGATTCACTGAGTCATTTAAAGGTCGACTCTAGCATTGTCTCAAGTATGACTCCAACCAAAGACCATAGATGCTTCACTGATTCACAGGGTCATTTAGACTCTTCAAATTTCTCCACTTTGACTGTCATTGTTGACTTATGACAATGTAATGAAGGAATGATTCACTGAATCATTTAGACACCAGGATAACTCTTCTACAAACCCCTCCTCTCTCTGATAGGAATTGGTTCAGTATTATCAGGAGAACTCTCTGAAGGAGTGTTTTAAAGACGTGGATACTCATCTGCTGATTCCATACAAGCAGCCGGAGCGGAGTGTGTCCTCACACTCACATGGATACACACACACGCCTACCAGAGGTAACACACACACACACACTTACATACATGTATAACTAGAACAGAGTACAAATCGTTATTTAATGTAGAGAACTCATGGACAAGGTTAGGATCCATATGGAGAAGTTTTATTAATACAGTTCACAGTCCAAAACCTAATGTCAGGTAACATTCCAGGGTCAAACACAGAAATGTCTCAGGCCATACAGTACCACTAGGGTGATCCAGAGAGTAGTCATAAAAGCTGGGCACAGGCTAAACACCATAGAACATACAGAAATATCCAAATCAAAAGGTTGATCCAAAAAGGAGAAGAACGAAACAATGAAAGGTCAAGCAAGATTCCAGGAGGGCCAAGGTGGGCCTTTGCAGCATTAACACAACCCTTGAATGGGATGAGTGAAAAAGGAGTGTCTACACCTTTTTCCCCACCTCCACATGGGGTCACTGTATATTAGGCCTTTCTCTTTCCCCAGGACCCAACAGTGGCAGCTTGGTGGTTCTGGGGCTCAAACCCCCAACAATCTGATCAGTAACCCAGAGCCTTAACCAGTTGACCTGCTTCTGCCCTAGCATCAACCAAACAGGCTGTGTAACGTCCTCATTTTCTATTACCACGGTGGTCACCTGACCTCGGATGGTGTTCTCAAGTTTTAAGATACAATCCACTTGAAAATGTCCATTTTCTCCAGAGTATAGACACGGCCATCTTGCCTGCGATGTTCCTTTTCCTTGAGCGAAAAGCTAACATGTCCGACTTCACTCTCAGGTCTGCTTTCAGTCCAACAGGGTAATGTGGGAGGAATGGTGGTCTGATCAGGTTATTTGTGCAAATGGCCAGTTGGATAAACTGGTTGAGGAACAAAGAATCATCTCAGCATGCAAGCTAAGTTTGCTGAGCTTAGTAGTGTTTTGTTCAAAAACCTGTGAAATAGCGGTTTTAGCGCTGGCTCGTTGCACTTGCTTTCAGCAGCAGGGGGGCGAAAAATCAAGACTTAATCAGTGGCTGACTGTTCTCCCCATTTCAGGGTGAGAAGTCTGTCACCCCTGTCTTTTCTTGAGACAAAGCGATCAAATTATCTCTCGAACTCAGAGTAGGTCTCAAGGAACATCGTCTGATCAAACGTGGCTGTCGTTCAGGTGAGCAAACTACTGGTGAACAGTGTGAGCACTTGTCTGATTTTATCCATGTCTCTCCGAAAGGGAGAACATAGAGACAATTCAAGGCCATACACAGAGATCACAGACATCAAGGCAAGATACAACAACTCAGAACTTACATTAGTGAGAACAAACAGCAAGGCTTCACACTGTACTTGTGAGTCCATGTGCTTTATATATCTAACAGACAGGAAATGAGAATGACAAGAGGACGAGTCCTAGAATTTAGGGGAGGGTGCCCTCTGGTGGTGTGGTGGTGAAATGTCCTGGGTGGACATGACACATCACATGTGAATGTGTTTATCACTGTGTGTGTGTGTGCGTGTGTGTGTGTGCGTGTGTGTGTGTGTGTGTGTGTGTAGGAACGAGTGAGCGATATTTCGGCACAGCTAAAGTGCGCTACGATTTCTCAGCACGGGATCGGACCGAGCTGTCTCTCAGAGAGGGGGACACGGTGAAGATCATCTCCAAGAAAGCACACAATGGCTGGTGGAAAGGAGAAGTCTATGGCCGGGTAACACACACACACACAAAATTCATATATAGTCGCATTTGTCACTTCTTGTTTTAATTTCTGTGTGTGTGTGTGTGTGTGTGTGTACACAGGTTGGATTGTTTCCTGCAAACTATGTAGAGGAGGAACATTCGGACTACTGCTGATTCACTGAGTCATTTGCACACTGAGTGACTCCTTAATCTGTACAGCCAATTTAGTGATTTAGATTCAGCCAATTTAGATTCACTGAATCATTTAGACACTAAATGATTCTTTGAACATGTTTTTTTTAACTACACTTGAAAGCTGTTGCTAGTTCATTGATTCACAGAGTGGTGAATCTTTTTTTTCCCGACTCCTACTGATTCTCTGATTCATTTACATATTGAATGACTCTCTTGAACCTCTTGTATTTGACTCCAAATGAGGACTGTGATCAATTCATTGATTCATTTAAACAATGACTCTTTAAATCTCTCCTTTCTGGCTCCATTTAAAGACCCTTTGAACTTCTAAGTCCACTTTAAAGCTGGCGGGTATCATGTGACAGTTTTATTGAGATGTTATTGGTTGAATGTTTATTATTGTGCTTTTGTTTTATTATTATTTTTTAAACATCCAATAGAAAGTTAATAGAATATGAAATTGTAAAGTGTTTGTGGAACTGGTTTTTCATAAAGCTTATTTTACTTTCTGCTCTGCATTACTATGGCTCTCAGTCTCTCTCACCACACACACACACACACACACACACACACACATTTTTAATACATAATTAACACCTGACTACACTTAATTATGACCAAACCTGACATTAACACAGATTTACAGTACATGATGACATCATAAAGAGAAAACCAGCCAATCACATACAACCATTACATCATCCTTGTTTATTCAAATTTAATCTTTTATTCATACACCAGCTTCTACACCTCTAACAAGTGGGTCACGTCTTAAACTCCACACTGACACTGAAATATAGGTCTATAGCATGAGTGTTTCACAGGTAGCTAAGACTAAAACATGATCATGGCAGTGAAGATGGTGTCCCAAACTACCATTTTTATAAATAAACATTAGTATTTTGCTGTATAGTAGGCTATAATGCAATTTGGGACACAACCACATGCTAATTATTGATGATTGAGAAAACTTTGTTTCAACAGCTAAACTTGTAGCTATGCTATAATGCTTATAAAGCAATATTCCAATATTACATGATCTTAAGATGTTTATCCATAATATGTTCAAATATTGCAATATAACATGGTCCATGGACAAAACACTTAACTGTAATATATAAAACAGAAGAAGAAGAAGAACCAAGGCCGAAGCCTTTATTTTTGTCACACGTACTCTTGCACAGTGAAATTCCTCCTCTGCATTTAACCCATCTGAGCAGTGAAC
>JAOTRR010000029.1:16173744-16185069 GCA_028570945.1 Gogo arcuatus
CTCTGTCCCTGTCTCTCTCTCTGTCCCTGTCTCTCACTCTGTCCCTGTCTCTCTCTCTGTTGACAGATGAGGTGGTAAAATCGATGCCCTTGTGTTTGTATTTTGTTAGTAATAAACTGGTAGTGAAGATAATATTTGTATATCCAGCGCAACTCATTTAAAGGTAAGAAGTTTTACTTTGTTTATTTCTGATGCCGTATCCATGTTGATTTGGCGTCACGCCGTAAACAGGGAAGGAACCCGGATTAAAGAAGAATACCCCACATTACCTTCTCAGTCATTGTGGCATTTCATCACGAAAGACATGCTCCCCATTTCCTCTGTCCACAAAGAAGAGTTCACTACTTTGTGCAAAAACAGTAACAGCACCATCTTCAGCAAACAGGGCAAACAGCGGTCTTTTGGTTTTTCTTTTTTGTAATATCGTCCAGCCCGAGTGTGATTGGGGTCCAGTGCATCCTGCAGAACAACGGTTGTCCTTAGATTGATGAAGCCACATTGGGAGGAGGTTGAACATACGTTGGGGGACACATGCTGCCACATCACACCTGTAGTGTGACCGTGTCTCAAGAACCCTGCAGTGAAACTGGTCCTGTCTTCTCAAGGACAGGTTTTCATGTTTCTGATTAATCGAGGTGAGAACCTGGATGTAAACTTGAGTGCAGTGATGGTGAGAGTTTGGCTGTGCCCCCGGGGAGTTCCGGGGGCGACTCGGTCAGGTTACAGCAGCAGCACCATCGTGGGGAGAACAACAGGGAACCGGAGACCAGAATGTGAATGAATCACAGAGCAGTGACTCAGTGGAGCCTGAGATGGAAGAGGTCCGCGCTGAACACAACACTAACAATGATGTAAACGTTAACGCCCATGCTAAGACTGAAAATAGTGTTAGCACTAGCAGTGGCCACGGCCTTAGTGTCAGCTCTGAGGAGGTCTCTGACCCTTTAAGCAGCAGGAGGAGAACCCACGGAGCTCCCACAGGGACATGGCGAGACTGAGAAACACCGTCCAGGTGAAGGACAGTATAACAGAGCTGAGGACAGAAGGAAAGAAGAAGCTGTTGAATTCTAACTAAAGACCAGCAGTGAGTGTCGTGATGCAGGAGATCAGATCAGGTGTGCAGTACAGGTGGAGAACATCTCACACAAAGGTGCTACCCAAAGGTAGACCCAGCCGCTGGTCTTGGAGGATAGTGTGTAATATCGTACATGCCGTCAGTGCTTTGGTTACGTCACGTCACGATAGCAGGCAGTGTTTATTCCATCAAGTCTTGTGACTGATAGTTCAGGGGGTGCAGTATGTTTATTGCAATCAAAGGGCTGTTTTTGTTGATAATGTTGTTACTGTAACCATGATTAATAAAACTGTTAGTGGCATACACTGTTGTCGCCACAAGAGGGAGCACTTCCAGGGGGGAAAAAACCTTTCCTTTTTCTTTTGTGGCTATGCCATGGGCTGCTCCGATGGTGGGTGTGGGTGGAGGGTTTAAAATATACTAAACAGATGCATTAAAGGCATCTTGAGTCAAAATATTTTCTTTCTCTCTTTATGTCTCTCTCTCTCTATGTCCCGCCCCTTTTCCAGGCAGGGTGTACTACTTTAACCACAGTACAAATGCGAGTCAGTGGGAGCGGCCAAGCGGGGGTGGTGGTGGTGGGGGTGCAGCAGTGGACAAGGTGCGCTGCTCTCACCTGCTGGTCAAACACAACCAATCACGCAGACCATCGTCCTGGAGACAGGAGAACATCACGCGCACCAAAGAGGAGGCCCTGCAGCTCATACACAGTGAGTGTGCAATGAATATTAATGAGTGCATGATGAATATTAATGAGTATATAATGTTTCCACAGAGCCAGATTATTGTGTGTTTGTGCTTAGCCAATCAGCATTGAGTTGTGCTGCTAGCCCCGCCCAAAAGTACTGTTAGTTCTGGTTGGTGCTGATTTTGAGTAGGAACAGGAACCAACCAGCTATACACTTTTGGTGGTAAAAGTTCCTGTGTGTGTGTGTGTGTGTGTGTGTGTGTGTGTAGGGTATATAGAACAGATAAAGTCTGGTGAGGAGGACTTCGAGACGTTGGCGTCTCAGTTCAGTGATTGCAGCTCCGCACGTAACGGAGGAGACCTTGGCATGTTCGGCAGGGGTAATGCGCGCGCACGCACACACACACACACACACACACACACACACACACACACACACACACCCCTATTCGCTCTTCTATCCGAGAGTGTGGTGACACAATTTCCCACCTGACCCAGTAAAACGGTGGAGGAGCTTCAGGGACCAGTCACTGACCTGCACAGCTTCTGGCTCCGCCCACTTTACGTGTCCCTGTTCGGTCCCCTGCCAGAACCCACTTCAGTCCAGGAACGTATTTATACTTAGTCACACAATGTGGCATCGCTGAGGAGTTAAGACTGATTTATACTTCTGCGTAGAATCTACGCTGTAGTTATGGCACTGACGCTCACACAGGGTGGAGTATTTATACCTGCACGTAAGGTGTGTGTGTCCTCTGGGAGGCGCTGTCGCAGGAACCGCCATAGTTTACTGATTTAACACAGAAGAAGAACAGAAAAAGGAACATGAGTTCCATGTTTCAGTGTAGGAGTAATAAACGATAAATAACACTGACAAAGTGGTGTGTTGAAACAAATTTACTTTGAGAAAAGAAACCTCTCATGATTAATTGGATTCTCACTGAAAACCCGTCTGTATTCAGCAGGATGAGCAGCTCGAAGCACTTCAGTGTGACTAGTGTTGAAATCCACAGGGTTAAACTGACCGTTATAATGAACTACAGCCGCTACGGAGCCTCACGTTTCAGATATTTTATATTAACACACTGTTATGAGAGTAGATAGAAGGAGCAGCTGGATGGATGGAAGAAGGATGTTACCAAGTGGACCAATCGCAGTTGGTGCAGTCTGCATCATGGGGACGTGTGGTTACATTTCTGGGGAGGAATCAACAACAATAAGAAGAATTTAAATCTAACAAAACATCAACTAGACCAAACACTATTTGGTAAGGAAAAAGAGATTTTAAAGATGATTTAAAAGTGGTAATACATAATTAGACATGAAATGTGAGTAATAACAGAAAGAACGCAACAACGATGAAAAAGTAACACCAATAAGACGTATTAAAACATCAAACAAACCCAAATGCTATTAGAGCGAAAATGAGTTTTAAGACATGATTTAAAAGTGGATATGCAGAGAGACAGGCGAACCTCAAGTGGTAAACTATTCCACAATTTAGGACCGGCAGCAGAAAATGCACGATCACCTTTACTTTTTAGATGAGCCTGCGGGATTGATGGGGAACAATTGGCCTGCGGACCTGAGCGACTGAGTGCAGTGGAGTGGAAGTGAAGGAGATTGGAAAGGTATGAAGGTGCCAGACCATGAAGCGCTTTGAAAACTAATAGTAAATCCTTAAAATCTGTCCTAAATGTAACAGGAAGCCAGTGCAGTGAGGCCAACACAGGGGTGATGTGGTCCCTCTTCTTGGGACCTGGTGAGACGTCCTACAGCAGCATCTTGCACAAGCTGGAGGTGGGACACGGAGGTTTGAGGAATACCTCTATAGAGAGAATTGCAGTAGTTTCTTAAACGAGAGAAGAGACTTGAGTTTAGTGATGGCCCTAAGCTGGAGAAAGCTACACTTGACAAAGGCACTAATTTGCTTATCAAATTTAAGAGTCAAAAATTACCCCAAGATTCTTCCCATAGGGTTGTGTGTTAGTGGAGAGGGGGGTTTAGTTGTTTAGTAATGACTTTTACAGCGGCAGAGGGGCCCAGAACAGTGGTTTCCATTTTGTCATCGTTTAACTGGAGGAAATTTTTGCTCATCCACTTTTTAACATCCTCAAGGCAATTAAACAGAGCCGTGAAGGAGGGGCAGTTCTCGGATTTCAGTGGGAGGTAAAGCTGCATGTCATCTGCATAGAAGTGATATGAAATATTGTGTTTTTGGAAGACAGAATCCAAAGGGAACATATACACTGCAACCCCGCTATAACGAACTCCTTGGGGACGTCCAAATAGTTCGTTATACTGAAAAGTTTGTAATACTGAAATGGACCCACTTGTCACACCAAACACTGACTCTTACGTAAAACAAGACAGACTGTATTTAATTTATATTTACTCTTAATTCACTTACATATTTACAAAGTAAAGGAAATAAGTCACACTCGCCGTCGTTTGCTTGCTGCATCTACTTTCTTTTCAGCCGATCATGTTGATTGCAGTTATGGGCGAAGTCTCAGAGCTCTTTTTCTTTTACTTTACAAGTTGAAATTGAATTTTTCGGGATACCGTATTCTTTAGACAAACTCGTTGCTTTCTCACCACGCTTTAGACGTCCAGGATATAAAGTTTGTCTTCGACAGAGAGTATCTTACGTTTACGAGTGTCATGTAATTCAGGTGGATGACGCATGTAGTTGCAGGAAGAGTGTTTATTTAAAAACGGGCAGGCAAACAGTTCAAAAACGTAAGACAAAGGCAGGGTTGTGGAACAGGCAATCGTCGAGCGAGGCACAAACAGAATATCAAAATATAAAAGCAAGTCAAAACCAGTAAAGCAATAAACAGCACAAAGGCTTGGTAATGTGAGACACTGGGTACAGCGTGTATACTTCACAAAGTCTGTGTGTTTAGGGAGTCCTGATAAGCGTGCGCTGTGATTGTGCTCTAACCCAGAACAGGTGCATGGTAATTAGTCCTAATGGCGCTGCGCTCAGAGCACGTGGATGAGTAGCCATGACAACAGTGATTACGGAGTAAAGAGTGGAGTAAAACTGCTTTTAGCTCATAAAATAAAGTCCTTTTAAGGGATTTATTGAAGTCAACGATCACCGTTCTCGATAATTGTCAGTGATGGACACCTAAGTGAGGCTCGTTAAGCCTTTGTTTTATGGTGTTTACACGTATTGTTAATTTGACTGCGGACTTGATTACTTATTGTTTGTCTCTGGGGGGGGAAGAGGAGCGCATGGCTCAGTGATGTTTTTTTTTTTTTTTTTTTTTTTTAAGACTCCAACTTATTGTCACTAAAGTTGGAGGACACGAACTTTGTTATATGCGAAAGTTTGTAGTAAGAGTTCATTTTAGCGGGGTTGCAGTGTATAAAGAAAAGAGGAGAGGACCTGGAATAGATCCTTGGAGAACACAGTTAATTGGTGCTGTTGGTAAAGACGTTGTCAATTTTAACTGTAAACTAACGAGCTTTAGTATAATTGGTGAACCATCTCGGGGCAGTGCCCTGAATTCTTGTGCCACATTTGAGAAGGTGTTGAGTGCAAAAGTTTGTACACCCCACCTTCATAAATAATGAACCAAACAGAACATGTAATGCGATCTGACTTTCACCGATGGACCCTCATTATCGCTGTTAAAAAAATAAAACAGATGAATTAAAGTTGGTAATCATTGTTTTTTTTGTTGTTGTTTTTTTTACTGTCTACATAATTAGAAGGTTTATTCTCCCATAGTATTATGCGCTTTTTTTTTTTTCTCTAAAGTCAGAACTGCTGCCTGAGATACAGGTACATTGTTACTCCGACTCAGAAACCTGGGGGTGTAAACTTATACACAAAAGACTTATACACGAAGCTGTGTCCAGCAATTAATGCTAGTGTCATATTAGAAAGCACTGAATTTCAGCAGTACTAACTGTAGTACTGCAGAGGTGTCATTTTAGTAAATAAAAACACGCCCGCACATGTACATTGATTGATGTTTTTCGTGTTTTAAGAAAGCTGCGTGTTTGTGCTTGTGTGATTAACAGGTCAGATGCAGAAGCCGTTTGAAGAAGCCTCGTTTGTGCTGAAGATCGGAGACATGAGCGGTCCGGTGTTTACTGACTCCGGTGTTCACATCATCCTGCGTACAGGATAACTCTCATTCCTTCATTCATCAGTCCCTCCATCCATCTCTTTGTCTTTTATTCCACTTACAGAAAAGTCCATGGACTTCAATCCAACACACCCACACTTTTCCCTATTGGGTTACACACCACACAAAGTCACTTTCAAGTTGTTTACAATAAACCATCTAATAAAAATAAAAATAGTAGAATAAAAGTGTCTACACTGAACGTGCGGGATGCCAGACTTCAGATTTCATCAAAGCCCTGATTCTTTTTCCTGCTCTGTGTCACTACCTTCATCCTGATGCGTCCTGGACACAATGTCAAACCTGCAGCAATGGATAATGACCAATAAATATGATCACATGATGAATACAGGTTTGTCTTGATGAGTTTAATACACACAGACAAGACTAATAACAGCAGTAAACTGTGTATTAGTTAGGATTTGCTCCTGTGCTGTATAAATACACGATGGTATTACCAACCTGCTAATGCTCACACAGTTTTGCATTTTCAGAGTACCACATTTAAACCGAGTACACTGCTACGAGTTATCACTCAGAAATGTGCCAATTTTTATTTCCTTGAAATAAAAACAGCAGATAATCCAATCGACATGTGAATCTGGAACGACTGACAGTCACGTAGGTGTACTCAAACTGAACTTCCAGATATTTAGTGCTTTGTTAGCAACGAGCTAACATAAGTTTATGATGTATTTATGTTCTCGAAACTGTGCGGTCAGTGTTGTAGATTTAACCAACTCGTGATATTGATTGATCTAAAGTAAATGAGTAAATAAATAAACTGAAAGTAGTGGAGTGATGTTTTATTGATGCAGATGATATGAGTGGCCATGTTGCAGCCTCCTCAGCACCCTTTACTTCCTCCGTCCTTGGTCATATGCTGAACTCCGGGCTGAAGAGACCTCCTAGATTTTCAGAGGAGGAATTCTTAGTCGAGTGGATATTGTCTCCGGCTCTTCCTAGCCAGAGGTCAGAGATTCCAAGTTACAGGCTTTCGTATAATGGCACAGCGTTCCTGAAAGCCCTGCCCTGCCTCATCTGACATTAGGAATGTTTTGGCTGATGCTCTGGTATCAACTTCATTTTCTTGCTTTCATCCTCACTTTCTGTCACTGTAAATGGAGATAGTGTTCAGTTTATTAATATGAAAACAAGTCTATAAGTGTGTACCCCTTAGCTAACAGACACACCTACAAATAAAACTGATTTATTAGAAATAGACTAAAAAAAAAATTTATTTTTAAAAAAAATGGCACTTTCAGTTTTTGGCTGAAAGAAAATGAAACACTAAGAATGTTGGCGGTGTGGAACCATTTCACGGTTTCCATGGGGGACATTTGACAAGTGATTTGTAAAGCTTTCTGTTTACTGCACTTCTATTCCCACTGGGCTGCTGAATTCTGGACTCTGATTGGTCAGACGGTGTTGATTTATTTTCTCTAATAGCAGCTCTGACAGTAGTGCAGGTTTATATTAACGCCCTCGTTCTAATACGTTATCGTTTCTATAGTAACAGCTCATTCACAGGGGCATGTACAGGTGGACGTGCCACATAAATAGATTAAGAAACGTAATTGATATGAAGTTCTTTGTAAGGAGATGTTTAGTTTTATTTTTAACATTTATGGAAGGAGTCTCCAGTGTCAGTGCTTTGTAATAGTCAGAAGTAAAGCTGTTAGTATGTTTTGTGACATGGAAAGGTTTACGTTTTTGCAGCTATTTTTTGCCACCCAACATTTGACCTGATTAAAAGAAGGATTAAAAAATATTTTCTGAAATGTTGCATTTTTTTTCAACTTCAGAAGTTCTGCAGTGACAAAAAAGACCACTAGTGTTTAGGATTACATCCAAAACATGCACTGTTGGCTGAGGAAAAGATACTGAGTGTGACGCAGACTTAAATTGTGTGGTAACGGTTTAATAAACTGCTCAGGCTCCCAAGTGGGACAACTGTCCCACGTTTGCTCTCTCGTTGGTGCTACAGCTGTCTATAACTGGGAGTCTGAGAACACAATTGTTCTGATGATGTGATGGGATGGATGGGGTTACTTTCTGATGTTTTCTAATAGCCTTATGGGTGTCAGAGGTGACGTTACCCTACACCCTCACAGGCTATTATGGGACAGATGTGAACTAGCTGGTGGATGACAAAATTGGGAGAAAAGCAAGTTTGGATGTGTTCTGTTCTGGGTCTGTGATTTCAGTTAGAGAACTTTGACTTTTTTTTTTGACTTTGTTGTCACACATGGAGTGTATGACTCCTTCACCCCATTTTCCTGACAGTCAGTTGGCTGACCTTGTTCCAACATTTGCAGTGTTGCAATCACGGAGTACACATTGAGTAAGACAGTGTGATAAGTTTCCAGTAAACTCTGATTGTATACCATATTTTTTCCCCTTATTCCTTACGCCTTTTATTATCATTTATTATAGTTTTAACTGCTTATAGTCAAAGTGCCACAAAAAATGTACAAGATTATCTGATTATGCGTATGTAGTCGCAGACAATGAACATGAATATGTAGAAATCCAAGAATGTATCAAATGATCCACCAGACTGGTGAGGTCCTGTTACAGGAATTTCTTCAGGAATTTCTTCAGGAATTTCCATATACACACACACACACACACAAATTAGGAGGAGTTCTGGAGTCCTGCAGGGTTTAAAAGTGTGAGAGGATGAAAGGAGGATCAGAGAAACACAGCAGGTACGTTGTATTTTTGTATTTCGTAGAGAGCAACCATTTTTCCAACCATTGTGTATCTGTGAGGTCCTGAAATGGGAAGAAAATACAGTTCTTTTTGAAATTCAGACATTTTTCGAAGCAAAATAGATCTGCTTCTGCTCTGAATCACAAAGAAGCCATATTTACAGATATATACAGTACATGTCTTCATATTGAACAGATATTAAAGTTCTTTAAAATTATTCTTTAATTCATTGTCTAGGTTTAAAAGTTGCTTCAGAATTGAGCTGTTTTTTTGGGGGAACAACTGAAGGAGCCTAAAATGATTGTAAGTCACAGTAGTGTGAGTTAATCGAATGTGTTTTTTATATCATTTCATACATTATTTCAGTTTACTATTTCCTGGATGTACTGTAGTATATTATTTTGGTGAGACTTTGTTAAGAAATCACGCATTGTGGCCATAAACCTGGGAAGCTCATGTCCTCTTTTAATCTGGAAGCGCTTTCTATAATTCTACCCCAGAAGCCTATCAATATTTTGTTTAATGTTTCATACACATGCACCATATCATTGTGTTGTATCTTGTTTTCCCAGGGTGTGTTCTGGACTCTCCTGCTCCCCCTGCTGGTTGGGAGTACTCCTATTTCTCAGGATCTGTTTCCGACAGACTGCTCTGATGTCTACGCTAACGGACAGACACTCAGCGGAGTGTACACTATCTACCCTACAGGGGAAACACCTGTACAGGTGTACTGTGATATGGGATGTGGGGAAAGCAAAACAGAGGATGCGAAGTGGACGGTATGTTAGAGACAAATTTGTTTGTTTGTTTGTTTTTTGATGAGAGGTCCTCATTTTGCCTTTACGTCTGCTAAAGTATTGAACATTACCTTTACACCAGGTGTTTCAGAGGAGGATGGACGGCAGTGTGAATTTTTACAGACCATGGGATCACTACAAGAAAGGGTTTGGGAACAAGTACGGAGAATACTGGCTAGGTGAGAAATTACAGCAGTAAATTGTTCATTGGCTATGAAAGAAATGATAAATAGTCCCACTGTATTCTGAGCTGAAATGTTGAATAAATAAAATGAATGCTAAAAGTGCAAAAGACAAACTGAAAAAAAATATACCAAAAATTGTTTACTGCATTATGAATAATCATAGTTAAAAAATTTGTGCTTTACGTTGAGCAGATGTTTACATTTTTTCTACCAACCTATGGGCTAGAATTAAGATTAATATACAGCATTAATATATCCCATACATTTAACCTAAAACATCTTCAGTTAGATGTCTTCAAAAGTTCAATTATTAAATCTGTTGAAATTAAATTTGATAAATTCAGCCATTTAAAAAAATCGACATTTCAAGTTTGTTCGACACAAACAAATTTTCCACAATTCAGGAAACAATGGTCTTAGTAATGCTACACTTATACTGACTGATGTATGAGCACTGTCTAATATGTCATGTGTGTAATGCACACATCCTGACAGGATTGGAGAATCTCTACCAACTCACACGGAACAAGAAATACGAGCTGAGGGTGGACCTGCAGGACTTTGATGGAGTTTCAGTTTACGCTCAGTATTCGTATTTCTCTGTCGAATCTGAAGCTGAAGGCTACAAACTCCACGTTAGCGGCTTTATCAATGGAGGCGCAGGTGAAAACGAGTAAACATGGTGATAATTAAGGACACCAAAGGAGGATGTTGTCCTATATGAGAACATTTTAAATCCCATGATATTACTGCTGAAACTGAGTCAAATGGCAAGGCTGATACATGTACTACATCCTTTATAACCATTAAAATTGCTTCAGTGTAATGATAATATTAACTTCTGAGACAATTTTGTACGTTTTTTTAAAATTAATCTGGAAATTGTGTTCATATTTATGGCTTTTTCTTATCTGCAGGTGATTCTCTGGAGCTAAGCAATGGGCAGAAATTCTCTACTTTTGATAAAGACCAGGACTCTAATGAGGAGGGAAACTGTGCTAAATCCTACCTCGGGGCTTTTTGGTACAATAAGTGCCACCATGCTAACCCTAACGGGATATACCTGTGGGGACGTGACAATACTCTTTTTGCCATTGGAAATGTCTGGCACCATTGGAAAGGCTATGATTATGGTGTCAAGTTCATCACTATGAAGATCAGACCTGTTCTTTAGACTCATTGTGACACAGTGATGAGTTTGATAGAATGCTGTCTTGTCATCTGTCTTGATGACATATTGTCACTGTATTTCTGTTTTTCTTTTTTACCATATGATTTTGCACAAGGACATAATTGTGTTTATATTTATCTACTTTCTGGGGTCTGTGTCTGTTCCTTAAAGTTGTAGGAAAATAAAAATAAGTAAATAAGAATATAATATGCCATTTCTAACCTTTTTTTCCACTGATTAACTGGTAAACTACTCACACTGTATATAGGATTAGAGATACAGAATATAGCTCAGTGCTTATTTCACATTTAGGAACATATTGAAATAATATTTTTCTTATGTACGTAGTAGTACGTACTAGTACATAGGACAGCACCTTATTTATAGACAGCAAGGTTAGAAAACTAACCGATGAACCCAACTCAAGCTAAAAAATATAAAATATATAATTTGTCAAGACTGGAGTGAAGAACTCGAGTGTCCTGCATAGAGCGCTGAACTCAACCCCACTGAACACCTTTGGGATGAACTGGAACACCGGCTGCACCC
>JAOTRR010000029.1:16193706-16203925 GCA_028570945.1 Gogo arcuatus
CATCACTGTATATACTGTAACATATAGCATCACTATGCTGCAGTACTTACTTCTGACACTTATCTGTAAATAATACGGCATTATTCTGGTTAGATGCTAACTGCATGTCATTGGCTTTGTACCTGTACTCTGCACGATGACAATAACGTTGAATCTAATCTAATTTCGTTCTTCTGGATACTATGTATGTGGAAGAATGACAAAGTTGAGTTGAGTTGAAGTTCCAGCGAAGCGAGTGCTCATTGCAGCTTCCCGTCCACTGACAGAGGGCTTGTGTCACTCTTATCTCACTTGGACGTCCCAAGTTGCAGAAGTAAGCCCACTGGCTGACCTCCTCACCTCAGCTCACAATCACCAAGTCTATAAGGATCTGATCACTACAGTCACTTGACAGTGGCCAAGCCCCTCAAGTGTCTATGCCTATGGTGTCTTTGTACAGTTGTTGCAATGTACTGAATAATCATTTATGAATTGTAACAAATGGCAAAAAAATCAGTACATAGCAGTATTATTGTTCTGATACTGCTGAAATCATTCATGTTATATCATCAGGATGGAAAAAATAAATATGATTGCAGAGTTAATAAGATGAAGGTCAAACACCAGTCCAAAGACAAAAATAATAGCAATACAGGTGGCTCAGTGTTGATAAATGCAGGAAAGTCCAAAAATGCAGTGACAAACAAGTATATCAAAGGTTGAAATGAGGACAAGGTTAAAATCCAGGAATAATGTGATGAATTGTCTATAAATCTGATCCTAGAAATGTAAAGTAGTCAAGGAGTTGTAAGGAGTAAATGGTGGCCAGCTGTAACTTATCTTTACTAAGGACCTTGCGTAATTGCACATGACATTTTGCATGTTAACCTAATGAATTGAGCTTGACCCCTTCATGGATTGATACCTTGTAGTGGTGAAGGGGCTTGTGTACTCACCCTTGGTGAACAGATCTGTGGAGAGAGGTCAGACAAACAATGATCCTGAAGACTCAAACAAAAAAGTACAAGAAAGACACATCCCTGCAGCCAAGCATTGTTGTGGTAACCAGACCATCTATGTAACGTAGTAGGGTGATTCAGGGTGGTATTCAGGTGCAATGCTTCTTGGGCAACTGAAATATGATGGACAGAGTTTCCTTTCGGAGAGAAAAACTCATAGAGGCAACCCTCTTGTCCACCGTGAAAACTTGAACAGTGAGGTCATCAACCTGGGATTAATGAGTATCCCCACCCTCACATTAAGACTTTCTCATGTGAGAACTTGAGAACAGGAGATAAACTACCCTATTGTTTCTATTGCAAGAGCCTAGCCTGTCTAAGTCTAGGCATTACATACCATCTGCCTAACTGATGAACCTGAACCTAAATTCCACAGCACATTCCATCACCAGTGATTCTGTTTGACAGTCCTGTAATGTCACAACTGTCGCAATGTTGCATTTGCAGAGTAAATATTGAAAAAGAGTGTAATAATATGACAGTTTCTGGTAGTCCAGTCTTTTGGATCACTCCACATATAAACTGGTGTTATGCTCATATTTACTAGTTGTGTTTAAGCTGCAGTAATAGTTTACATATTTATTTGGCAATGCAGAATAGTTGTATGTGTAAACTGGTTACAGATTAACCCAACCCCAGATACATGGGATTATGGCTTCAGTTACTGGTATTTCCTTCAGGAATTTCCATTCTGACACAAATTGATGCAATGAGGTGGAGTTTCAGAGTACAGCAGGATTTAAAAGTGTGCAACTACAAACATCTGGAAAGAGATTAGAGAAGCACCTTGTGTGTGTTATATCTTTAATTTATAAATACTTTCTGTTGAACTGTGTTAGATTTGAAGGTGGACATGGAAACAGGATTATGAACTTAAAAACATAAAGGACAAAGTGAAAGTTTAAAAAAAAATCCTTAAATTCATTGTTTAATTTACAGCTGTCTACGGCAAAATCCTGAACCTCTGCATTGGAATCAAAGTGTGTTCATGAACAGCTGGAGGCAAATAAAATGACTGTAAGTACATGGCTTTCCCTTTATAAAGGAACCTCACAGCATGCTTTATGTCTTCAAAATGAATATAATTGTGCTTTATGTATATGTTTGTGTCTTTTTCCAGGACAAGGTATTTTCAGCGTTTTCAGTGTTCTGGACTCTCCTGCTCCCCCTGCTGGTTGGGAGTACTCCTAATTCTATGGATCTGTTTCCGACAGACTGCTCTGATGTCTACGCTAACGGACAGACACTCAGCGGAGTGTACACTATCTACCCTACAGGGGAAACACCTGTACAGGTGTACTGTGATATGGGATGTGGGGAAAGCCAAACAGAAGACGGGAAGTGGACGGTATGTTAGAATGTGTGTCTCCTTTACAGGAATTATACCGTTTTTTCATAGTATGAAAATCTGCTCTGTATTTTTTTAGTTAAATTTTTAATTTAAATTAAATGTGGTTCAGAGCAGTTGGTTTGTGTGATAAACCATCAGACCAACTTGACATAGGTCCTATTGTTTTAGCTAAAGTGGTGAATGTTACCTTTACACCAGGTGTTTCAGAGGAGGATGGACGGCAGTGTGAATTTCTATAGACCATGGGATCACTACAAGAAAGGGTTTGGGAACAAGTACGGAGAATACTGGCTAGGTGAGAAATTACAGCACAGGTCACTCACTGGATATTAAGTAGTGATATGATGGACAGACCTACTGCATTCAGAAATTTGATTAAGCCTGAAATTACAGCAAAATATAAGTAAGGATTAAAACACTTTGGCACATGATGATTTAGAAAAATAGGGGTGGAATGATGCAGCCTGAAGTGAAGCAGAATGACTGGTAAAACTCAGCACATAACAGCACATCCTCAGGTGTTTTATTCTTCTTATACAACAGCAAGTTGCCAAAGATTAAAGTTGTTCAGTCTGTTAAAGACAGATACATTCAAAGTTTTTTATGATGATGATGATGATGATGATGATGATGAGGATGATGATACTTTATTGTCAGACAAGTCTGAAATATTTCTTGCATCACAAAAGCTACACAAAAGACTGCTTCAGTCTAACCCTATTAAATTGATCAGTTTATAGTTACATTTATTGTGGAATGTCAGTGAAACATGTTAGTTCCTGTTCTGACTGACTACGTTATAGCAGCTATAAACAGTCGTTCCATCACCAGCCCTCTTTTTTCTCTCTTGAAGTTACAAAACACAGCTTGTCATTTTACCAAGAAACCACAAAAATATATTTTTTTATTTATTTTACTAATCTCTAATTTACTAGTGAATATCAGAATCATTTCAGAAATAAAAACACCAAGTTAATTTAGTGTTATACTGAAAATGTCAAATGTGCAGTGCTGCCACCATGTGACCATACTGACTTATGCAATTTGATTCATTTTAAATATAATATTTTCTTTTCCCTCTTTCATCTTTTCTTTCCTCCTTCCTTCCTTTTTTTTAGCATTCATCCACTGTACATCTAGAATGTACAGTAAATGGTTATTGCCTTGGACAGTCTTGCATTGGACCTGAATTTTATTTATAAATATCTTTTATTATTGTTTCTCCCATTCACCTCAAGGATTGGAGAATCTCTACCAACTCACACATAAGAGGAAATGTGAGCTGAAAGTGGACCTGCAGGACTTTGATGGAGTGTCGGTTTACGCTCAATACACTTCTTTCTCTGTGGAATCTGAAGCTGACGGCTACAAACTCAATGTTAGCGGCTTCATCAGCGGAGGTGCAGGTGAGAGAGTAAAAGAGATGGAAATAATTAAGGACCTCAAAGAGAATGGACATTAAAGTGCAATAACAAGGACGTAGTCACAGTGTAGGACCAGACCCAGACATCACTGTGTCCCAACACACTTCTGCTGCCAAAATTCCATTAGACTCATCCCAGAAGTTTCTTCCAGCTACAGTATACTGTATATGTGACTATCAGCAGTGGTTTGTTCTTCAGAACAAACTTGTAGAAGTCAGCACACGAGAGTCCGAAGTTAAATCAAACACAGATTTCTGCTGGAAAAGATTCCATCTTTTTTTTAACTTCTTTTTGAGGATTTCTTCCCCCAAAATTACTTCTTTTTCTTCCTCATTTTGGACTGATGCTGTGACTTGTGGTTAGGGAGGAGTGATATGACAGAAACATCAAATCATGATCCTATTATATTTTATAATTTTAAATGTTCAGTACAAACATATAATATCAAATCGGCTGCTTCCAATCAGAGTTTGTCAAGACTTAAAAAGTTTTATCAAAGTTTTGACAGTCTTTATCACAGCATAGATATTATATTGTCATATTGCCTCACCCTACTTATGGTAGCACTCTTTATGGTTGGCCACTGCTTTAAAAAAACAAAACAGATGATCATGAATGACACAGTTGGCCTAAAATTGGCAGTGGGAGGAGGGGAGTGGAAATTGTAGTGCTAGGTTTCCCTTCCTCCATTCAGGAGAACATTGCAAAGCTTTAAACCAGAAATGTAGCAACCCTATGAGAGTGATGCCTTCATTTTAGCTTGAATGTTGTTGAAACATTAATACACATTATGATATAATAAATATAGGTTAGTATGTATGTCAAATATACAAACCCAATTCCAAAAACATTGGGAAGCTGTGTAAAACGTAAATGAAAACAGAATGCAATGATTTGCAAATCATGAAAGCTATATTTCTTTGAAAATAGTAGAAAGACAACATATCAAATGTTGAAACTGAGAAATTTATTGTTATAAATATAGGCTTTCCATCATTTGCAAATCATGGCATTCTGTTTTTATTTACTGTAGCAGAGTGGGGTTCAGGAGACTGAAGAGACAGAGACAGGCAGGCTGTTTCACTTGTGTTTGTTTGCAGTTTGTTCAGCTCTGCTCTTTTGAGAGGTTTTATTTAGACAGTGGTCTCACTCTGAGATGCACTTGGCAATTTAAATACACACACACCATGGTTTAAAGACACACACACACACACACAGCTCTGTGCTGGATCACGATTTTCCTCTCTCCCGGCTCTCAGCACTCTCCCCCTATTATGCCTTCCACCATTCACTGCAACAGAGAGCACACTGATTAATTAAATCCGTTGCAGGTGCGGACCTTCTGCCACTTACCTTCCCCAGCTGCTCTCTCCATCTACAGACCGGTGCTCAATCCTGCCTCCGCCTCCACATACCCCCACCACCCACTCCAGGTCAGGGAGCTGTCCAGACTGCTGTTGACTCCCCCCCCCTCCATGGCGAGAGAGGAAGTCCACTTCAGCCATCTGCGCCCCCAGCCTGTGGATCACCTTGAACTTGAAGGGTTGAAGGGCCAGATACCAATGGGTGATTGGTGGATGGGTGACCATGCGTTGGCATCCTTCAAGTGGTGGAGCCACTGGAGTGGGACATGATTGGAACAAAGGGTGAAGGAGCGTCCCAGCAGGTGGTAATGGAGGGTTAGGACCGCCCACTTGATGGCCAGACACTCTTTTTCAATGGTGCTGTACTTGGTTTCTCTCAGCAAGAGCTTATGGCTGATGTACAGCACGGGGTGCTCCTCTCCCTCCACCACCTGGGACAGAACGGCCCCCAGCCCTCTGTCTGACATGTCAGTCTGCAAAACAAAAGGAAGAGAAAAATCAGGAGAGTGAAGAAGTGGCCCGCCACAGAGTGCAGTTTTCACCTGAGTGAATGCCTGTTGGCATGGCTCTGTCCACTGGACCAGATCTGGTGCCCCCTTTTTAGTGAGATCAGTCAGTGGGCTGGTGACATCCAAATAGTTAGGTACAAACCTACAATAATAGCCAGACAGCCCCAGGAACTGTCTCACCTTCTTTTTGGTCTTGAGTCTTGGGCAGGTCACAATTGCTGCTGTCTTATCAATTTGGGGATGCACCTGCCCATGACCCAGATACCATACTTCCACCTGCCCAATTGCACACTTCTTTGGGTTTGCTGTGTGTCCCGCCTGCCTCAATGATCTCAGGACAGACCTCAGATGTTGCACATGCTGCTGCTAATCATTACTGTATATAATCATTATATCATCTAGATAGGCAGAGGATTCTGTCCATGAGCCACTGAAATGTCACTGGGGCCCCAAACAACCCAAATGGAAGTGTGACACACTGGTGTAACCAGTCATCAATGCAAGGCAGATTGAGCAGCTCATCAATGCAAGGCAGAGTGGAAACGGTTATCAAAGTCAAGGGGATCTGCCAAGTGGTCCTTTGCCAGCTGGATTTCCTTGTCAAGCAAGATCAGGCAGTGGCACTGGACCCATATCCCTTGGTTGAATTTTTTTAAAGGAATTTTAAGCCTTCATTTGTCACATGTACCTTTTAGAGCACAGTGCATTTAACCCATCTGGAGCTGTGCTGTGGCACCTTAGGTGCCTTGCTCAAGGGCACTTCAGCCATTCCTGCTGGTCCATGGAATCAAATCAGTGACCTTTTGGTCCCAAAGCTGCTTCTCTAACCATTAGGCCATGGTTTCCCCCAAACAACCTTTTTAGGGTGAAGGTGGTCCGTACGGGGCTCAAACCTATGACCTTGGCATTATTTGCACCATGCTCTAACTAACTGAGCTAACTGAATAAAAGTGAGCTGTGCCTAACTGATTGAGCAGCTCATCAATGCAAGGCATTGGGTATGCGTCAAATGTAGACACCATATTGATCTTTCTAAAGTCTACACAGAACTGGACCGGCCTGTCGGTCTTAGGGACCAAAACCACTGGGCTGCTCAAATCAGTGTGTGACTCTTCGATTACCCTCATGTGAAGCATAGTCTTGAGTTCATTCCAAACTACTTTTTATTTGTGTTCAGGTATGTGGTATGGGTGGCTGCACACAACCACCCCTGAAGGCATCTTGATGTGGTGCTCTATGAGATTTTATGACTGGGAAGAGGCGAGAACACATCAGAAAACTCCCCTTGCAACCTGGCAACCTGTGCTTTCTGTGACAGCGAGAGGTGGTCTCCACAGGGGACCAGGGTGAATTCGACCACACTTTTTGGACTTACTCCAGTCCCAGCTCCCCCCTCTTGGGAACTACCATCGCCAGAGCCACAGGAACCTCCTCTCTCCACGGTTTAGGAGATTGAGGTGGTATAGTTGAAGCACCCGACTCTATCCATTCACCTAACCTCATAGTCAATGTCTGCGACTCACTGTGTGACCTCAAAGGATCCTTGCCACTTTACGAGTAATTTAGAGCTTGACATAATAAAATTAGTATTTTGTCTCCCAGTGCAAACTCCCATAGCCAACCCCCCATTGTACAATCAGGATTGTCATTCTTGTGCCTGTAGCAAATTTTCCTGGGATAGGTGACACAGCATGTGGACTTTTGCTGTCAGGTCAAGAACGTACTGAATTTCATTTTTGCTTTTAGAAGGTCCCTCCTCCCAATTTTCCCTTATGACATCCAAGATGCCATGAGGCTTGTGATCATACAATAATTTAAATAGGGACAACTTTGTGGAGGCTTGGGGATCTCTCATACTGCAAATAATAGGGGCTACAGCCACCTGTCCCAATTTTTTAGTGTTGTCCTGCACGAACTGACAAATCATGTTTTTAAGTGTTTGCTTAAACCGTTCAACTAGGCTGTCCTTTTGCAGATGGTAAACACTGGTATGAATAGATTTAAATCCCAATATTTCATATAATTCATGAAGGGTTCGTGACATAAAAGTTGTGCCTTGGTCAGTCAGGATCTCTTTCAGGATCCTGACTCAGGAGATAACGTGGAAGAGTGCTTCTGCAACATTGCATGCAGAAATGTTGTGTAGAGGCACTGCTTCTGGGTATCACGTTGCATAATCCATGAGGACTAGCACAAAATGATGCCCTTATGAAGTTCGATCTAACGACCTGACAAAATCCAGAACAATTCTTTTGAAGGGGATCTCGATTAGTGGTAAAAGGCAAAATGGCGCTTTTAGGATGGCCGGCAGATTTACCAGCTGACATTCACGACATATTGCGCACCACTGCGAACATCGCCATGAATGTCCAGCCAATAGAAATGGGCCATGAGTCAGTTCACTGTTTTATCCTGAGCTAAATGCCCTGCCATGGGATTATGATGAGCTGCATGGAAGAGAGGTTCTCTATGGCTCTTCAGGACCAACAACTGGGTTGTTTCCTCTTTTGTTTGAGTGTCCCGCATCACTTGATATAACCTGTCTTTAACGATAGAAAAACACAGGAAAGAGAGGGCAACATTAGGCTAGATATTTTGACCACTGATTACTCTTACTTGATCAAAAGCCTGTCACGAGGTCTCGTCTCATGACTGCTCCAACGGGAAGTCCCCAAAGGAAATCCCTGCAGAGAGTGGAGGGGCGGAACTCTTCCCACCCTGACATGGAGCTGATGCAGATGGCCCTGGGACTGCTTCCCCAGATAATGCTGCACCAGAATACCTCTGAATTTCACTGCAGCGAGATCCATCCACAAATAAGCTCTTTACCAATTCCTGAAACCTCAGGCAATTTGTTCCCAGAATCAGTAGATGGGTGAGGCATGGACTAATCTCCACATCCACGCTATACTTTTTCCACTGAAATTGGATGAAGACGGGCACTAGCGGATACTCATGCATGTCCCCATGTACACACCGAACCTTCACCAGTTGTGCATTTCCCAAAGACCCGCATTGAATCAGGCTTTGGTGAATTGTGGTCTGGTTACAACCTGAATCCACCAATGCCTGGTATGTATCCCTTGAATACACACAGGTATATGATACGCTTCAGCTCAATCGGGGGTGGCATGCGGGGTGTCAGGGATCTGGACCAACGCCCCCACCTCCATCATCTGGCATTGGTCTTGGAAGTGCTTCCGTGGGCGAGGGACAGGGGAGGGATGGGAAGCAGAAGGGAAAAAATGAGAGAGAGAAGGGGCGGAGTGCCTGCCTTCTACCAGAAATGCTGCCAAGGGGTCCTCAGCGAGCTAGATTGCCTCTATCAGCAATGCTGGGCAGTGGCACTGGACCCACTCCATAGTTCTGGCCAGTAGCCAGGCAACAAACTGCTCCAGTATCACCACTTTAACAATCTCCTCCATACTGCATTCCTGTGCCAGCAGCCACTGCCGGCAGGTGTCCCAAAGCTGCTGTAAGAATGTGATTGGGTGGCTGGAGTCCTCAAAGGCCAATGTTTGAAACTGCTGCCAATCATGTTCCGGAATGCACCTGATCCTCTGCAGAATGGCCCATTTCAGATCCAGGTACTCCAGTTGGTTGGTGGTGGGCAGCTGTTGGGCTGCGAGTTGGGCTTCCCTGACAGGAGCGATAGCAGCACTCTGATCTTCCAGCCATCCCCATGCCTCTGCGGTCAACTCAAACAGATCCACAAAGACTTCCAGGTTACCCTGCGGCCCTGTTTTGGTGAGGGTGACATGAGGGAAGCACATGGCCACCACGGGTGCTGCTTCTGGGGTATCTGATGCCTCGAGCAGGGCCCAGAGCACCTACTGATCCTCTTGCTGTTGGTTTTGGTGGACGTTGGCAAGAGCTTGTTCGAGCTCGGTGATGGGTGTGGACTCCATCGCGGCATTTCCCGTCAATCTCCCGGGTTTTGGCACCAGTGTAGCAGAGTGGGGTTCAGGAGACTGAAGAGACGGGGACAGGCAGACTGTTTCACTTGTGTTTATTTGCAGTTTGTTCAACTGCAAATCAAATAGAGGTTTGATTTAGACAGCGGTCTCACTCTGAGAGGCACTCAGCAATTTAAACACACACACACCGTGTTTTGAAGACACACACACAAACACAGCTCTGTGCTGGATCACAATTTTCCTCTCTCCTGGCTCTCAGCATTTTGGAGAATTGGGGTTGTACATTAATATACATTAATACTTTTTCAAAAACAGTGTACATTAGAGAGTCTATAGTGACAGCTTCTGTTATCTGCAGGTGATTCCATGGCGACAAACAACGGACAGAACTTCTCCACTTTTGACAAAGACCAAGACTCGTATCCAGAGTCGAACTGTGCTAAACGCTTCCTCGGGGGGTTTTGGTACAGTCAGTGTCACAGTTCTAATCCTAACGGGATATACCTGTGGGGGCGTGACGGAACGCATTATGCCATTGGAAATGTGTGGAGCACTTGGAAAGGCTATGATTATGGTCTCAAGTACATCACTATGAAGATCAGACCTGTGTCTGTAGCACAGTGATGTGTTTCTCTTTATAATATTGTTGTTGATGG
>JAOTRR010000029.1:16255820-16265865 GCA_028570945.1 Gogo arcuatus
TTTCAGTCGGACTAACACGTTTACATGTGTCTTAAAAGTCCGGTTTTAGTCGGACCACCGCAATAATTCGATTTTCTCTAAGGTCATGTAAACGCACTGAGTGTTTAAACTAAATCAGATCTAAGTCCTCACTCTTGATAGAAACACGAACAGATTAAAACAGCTTGTTTATTATTACATATGGAAGATTACAGACCAGACTGAAAAATCATTTTGTTTTCATATAAAACACAGATGATAACCGAGTAAATACGATTTAAAAAACACTTTAGCTAGTTTTCCTCAAGAACTATTTTTACCAGAACCATATTCCAGGTGACAAACATTATCCACTGCTGTTGTCTACTTTTTAATGACCTTGTACATTACTGAAGAGACTCCAGCAGTATGAGTGGGATGTGTGAGAGTTATGGATGTAGGGAGTGTGTGAGTGTGTGTAGGCGTCCTGTAGAGATTATACCAGTCCTGTGTTTTATTACACTGGGAATGCTGATGATAGAGAGAGATAGAGAAACTCTGGGCAACTGTGAAAACCAGAACCACCAAGATTGGGCAAACTAAAAGAACTGGAGACACTAGGAAACCTGAGAACCAGAGGTGTGACAGTTCACAGAAGCAGAGACAAGTCCACAGCTAGAAAAACTAAAAGGAGCTACTGAGACATGTGGAAAAACAAGGAACTAGAAGTACAAGTTAAAAAGTAGCCAAAAAAAAACAAAACAAAAAAAAAGTGGCTAGTAAGAGAACCAAGAACACATGAAGAGAAAACAGTAGGCGCTTATCAGACTGAACTAACTTTTTCAGTTCTTAGAAATGTTGAAAGAAGTTCCCCCTTTTGTGTCTCCACACTGTACGAAATGAGAATCAGTTCTTAGAATGCCATTTTGAGAGACTTTTAGCTCCTACTTCAGGGTAGGAACTCTCCCAGCACAAGAGGAACCATGAGTGACAAGTCTACGGTAATTGCTTGAACATGAGTCAATGCAGCACTGGCGACCGAAAATTAAAAAAAACCACACAAACAAATGGACCAACAGTGAAGTCCCGGCTTTATGGAGCATATATACAACAGAAGAAATACAGCGCAACTCTGACACGTCTAAGCAAAATATAACAACTATGCTAACATTTCTTGCTAACGTCACGCTAGCAAGCCGGCTTACGTCAGCATTCCTGCTGGTGGTGCGAATGGAAAAAGCCCTTGAAG
The DNA here is from genome assembly GCA_028570945.1 of Gogo arcuatus. NCBI lineage: Eukaryota > Metazoa > Chordata > Actinopteri > Siluriformes > Anchariidae > Gogo > Gogo arcuatus. The sequence continues at coordinate 16,257,028 of JAOTRR010000029.1, forward strand.
CCATGTGGTTCTCAGGGGAGGTCCCAGAGGGTGGTTCCTCTCACTAAGTCCCAAGAACTATTTGGTCCAAAAGCACCTGACGGAACCTTATCGTAGCCCTATCCATCAGATCTGCATTTCATTCACAGTGCAAATGAATTCAAGCCACAAAACTCATTTTAAACATTTATTGTCAACTGAAGGCAAAACAAATGTTTTAGATATTTGAGAGTTTCCCTCTTCAGCATCACATGTACACAAACTAAATAAAAAGAATAATTGATATCTTAAATGCCATCACAACAAATAAAACAAATTAATCATTGTAAACGTGAAAACTGGGGAAGCGGTCCTGTTAAACGCAGAACATGCTAAGTGTGTACAAACGAGTGTGAATTTACAGACATCATAAATATAGCTCAAATCTGATTGGCTAAAGAGGAGCGAGAGCTTCGATTTAATTGGTCCAGACAGTGACAGCAATCTGACTGTGGATTGGTGCAGGGGTTTTTTTGTTTGCTTTTTTTTAATTCATTTAGGATACACAAATTCCTCGACAGGGCTGTTCCAGGATCAGCATGTGGATTCATCTACCCAAACAACTACAAATTTAAAACTGTTCACGCTGATCTCGGATCAGTGCAACGACATGATACTTTAACAGTCCAGCTGATCCTGGATCAGCCATGGAGCATCAGCACACTGAAGACAGCTAATCCTCAATCACCGGTATTCCACAGTCATCTTCTGCCCCCTGCAGGATGTTTTCTACTATACTGTCAACCTCCTCAAGCTCCTCAGCTCCCTCCTCCTCCTCCTCCTCTTTCACTTCCACACCATCTTCCTCCTCTTCCTCCTCCTCTCCTCCCTCCCCTTCCTCCTCTCCTCCCTCCCCTTCCTCCTCTCCTCCCTCACCTTCCTCCTCTCCTCCCTCACCTTCCTCCTCTCCCCCCTCACCTTCCTTCTCCTCTCCCTCACCTTCCTTCTCCTCTCCCTCACCTTCCTTCTCCTCTCCCTCACCTTCTTCCATCTTCATTTCCTCTTCATGTCTATCACCATTTCCTAACACATCAGGCTCCCCAACTACGTCTGTAAGTTCCGCCTCTTCCTGTTTTTCTTCCTGTTTTAGCTCTGCATCACCCTCAGACACCTCCATCATGGAGTCCTCAGGGTCCTGGTCATCTTGGTTATCAGTGAAGGGATTTTCACCCTGGTAGCACGCACGCACGCGCACACACACACACACACACACACACACACACACACACAGAGAGAACATGAATATTTAAGTGCTAAGTGAGCAAATGTAGGAATGGGATTGCACGGTTAGAAGTAAAATGGTTTAAAAGTGTACAATTTTTGGAATTTCCAGGTGTACGTGATAATTTTTATACAGTCAAAAATAACAGCTTTAGTTAATAACTAATACAAAATCACAAACAGAAACTCACCTTCAGGTAGCTCTCCAGCTTCTTGCCGATGACCTTGTGGTTGAGGATGCTCCTAGCCACAGACAGACTCGACCTCTTCGACTGCTCCATCATCCCCTACAGCAAAAAGTGACAAGGGTCAAAGGTCATGAAAATGATTGGAGAGTTAATGAGGGGTTTGCGGATGGGACGGTGCGTGTACCTTGCGGTTGTAGTTGTGCTCAGGAGATTTGAGGTGTTTCTGGATGAGTAAGAACTGCATGGGGATGTAGAGATCACATGCTGAACAGTATGCCGCCTCAACCTTCTTCATGAAGTGCTCCATACCAATGTCTGATCACACACACAGGAAACATTGTATTCAGCATCAATCTACATATTTATTAAAAAAAATAAAATACAAAAAGCCCCTCACCTCTGGTCAGGTCCTGCTCTCTTAACACCTGACAGATGGTGGCACTGTGGTTCTCCAGCTGACTGATTCTCTGATCCGTCTTCTTATGTTTATCATTTATATATTCCTACACACACACACACACACACACCTTAATCTAGAAGCAATATTTCTATAACTTAAATGCAGAAATATCTGATTCCTTTCTTGGCCCATAATCCTGCACATTTGTCCAATGAGGAAATTCAGCACTGCATAAAAACACTATTACTGGGATTTATACTGGCATATGGTTCCTTGTACATATTTACACTGCTGAATAAAGAAAGGCAGCTGTGGGAATTGCGCTGTAGTACCTGCAGGAACTCAGTGGTTGGTTTTGATAGCTGGCTGGAGAGGAACCTGAAGTGATCTTTGTGGAATTTGCTCTCCAGATGAGCGGTCAAGTCCTCGCTGTAGAACGAGCGGAACTTGCAGACGGAGCACGCAAACGTCACTCTGGAAATCGCACGACTGCTGGGAGAAAGAGACCAATCAGTACATCATAGGAGATTATTATTACTATTATTGTTGCAATGCTGAAGTTTAATAGATAATTTTTACGTCTGCGTTCTTCTGACCTTTCAAAGAAGCCCCGCCTCTTTCTAAGTTTAGAAGCAGAGGGCGGAGTCTGTTTCCCCTGCTGCTTTGCCACTGACTGAGGAGTTTCTCCTTTAACAGCTGGACCTATGGAAGGAAAAACGGAAAGATTGAGGGACAGATAAAAATCTAGGCGTGGACCAGCCGACTCTATGGACCTGATGATTTAACAATAACATCGAGATACTCACCAGCACTCTCTCCTTCAGCCACCGGTTCAGACTCCTGCTAAAGAAACAGGACACCGTTTCAGAGAACCACCTAATCAGGTCTTTAGCTTTTTGTTCTGGTTCATCATCAACAGCTGTTCTAAAGCTAGCAGTTGTTTAAGACACCAAATACACTAGCCAGCATTTTAAACCCACTTACTTTCAACACCCATCTAAACTTAATTTCTGTTCAGCACAATATGATGTTCAGATAACTTCATAGTTACTGAAATGTTAAGTTATATAGATACACAGCAACAGGATTGTTGCTTAACATTTCCGGTACGGTTTCCTTTGGTTTAAAAAAAAAAAAACCCCACTCTGCATTCAAATTAATGCACAAGTTACACAAACACAGCTGTTTTCATGTTAAAAACTTTCAGTTTCATTTTAGCCTCTCATTCGTTTCTATACAATTCACAGCACCTGCAGTCTGGACACAGCATGGATAATTAACAAGCAGCTACAACAGCTTTCATTAAACTTCATTCAAAACACGTTAAAAGAAGTGGAAACTTACAGTGGCTGGAGTCGCATCGTCGTTCTTCTCTTCTTTCGGTTCTGCTGCTTTTGCTGTACAACCAGTCAAAGAAACTTGTTAATTATACATTTATAGTAGAGCTTTGTCTTTACGCTGTTACTTTTGTGGAAACTTTCCATTCTTCTGTGTGCTAGCTAGGAGAGCTGGACAGATACAGAATTTTTAAGACAGACAGCGATTTAGATATTTGGGGATTTAAAAATTTGATAAATGATATCAGCTGATATTCTTTTTTTCCCCCCAGAAACACAGATTTTTCCCTAACATTTGTTGTGTAGTTATTTAAGAGTCCTCATCAAGAGAACATGACAATGCAGTTTAAAAATAAACTTGTCGTGAATAGTACTTTGAACAAAAATACATTAAAAGTTTTGAAAAGTTGATAAGTCAAATGTATAAAAATACAAGTTTTTTTTTTCTTTTTTAAATCTGATTCCATGTTCAACAGTGGAGTGGATGTGTGCCCTCTGGTGGACAAACCACACAACTTCATTTTTCTTTTTCCTTTGTAATGTAATACTCTACAAGTATAAACAGACACTGAAATCCAAACATGTTCTTACAGATAGAGATGTTACTTTTTATGTCTCAACAGAACATGAATTTATTACCTTAGCTTTCTTTGCTAAAATGTATTACTTGAATAAAAGACATTTCGTTTCAGTGCCAACAAACCTGACAAACACTAAAACTAAATGACTGCCTGTGATTGGTGTTGGTCAAACAAGCATCGTTACTACTGCTTTCAATGAGATTAAATGTGTTGACGGGCAGCTCATGCCAAATTTACAGTTCTGCGTCTGTTAGAAAAGCTTGCCCGAGTTCAACTTGATCGAATAGATGCGTGCCCATCAGCCAATTGGAGGTGGCTCTAGCGAGACTTCAGTTTAACTTTATCATAATAAAATAAAGTTTAGCTACAAGACTTCACTCTAAGGACAAATGGAATGTGTTTAGCATTGCTACTTTAACGCATCAACACTATAAAATGTTGAATTGTATAAGACTAGCAGCAGACACGCAGTGGCTTGTCAGAGTGAAATAAGGAAGTGGGTACCCTTATCAGCTTTGTCTCCTTCAGAGTCGGTCTTGCCCATTTTAGACTCGGGCTCATCAGCTGTAGTTGGGGTCTGCTTCCTCTTCTTCTGTCCATCACGCTGAGGTTTTACCGGCTGCTACAGTAACATCCACAGAAAACATTAACTCAAGGTCTCCGCTGATCAGGCTAATATAATATAATCTCTCTCTCATACACACACACCGTGATTACCTCAGACACACATTTCCTGACAGACAGACACCTTACGACATGACCACAATCTTAAAACAGGGAAAGATACCGCATCAGAGGGCTTACACAAAGTTTAACGAGCACACAGTGGACACAGGACAAACATCACAACATTGCACATTATGAAGTGATAAATGTCACATGCACTTACCTCCACACACACACACACAAACACTCAACCAACTTGTTAAGACACAGCATTAACTTAAGACCCAGCCATGGTAACCGAATCTTTGACAAGGATAGTCTTAGGAAATACGTTAATGTTTTTAAGGGGTGTTTTTACATGGGGATTACAGATGGATAATAGTACTGCCTAATCTACCAATATTACATAAGTGAACCAAAATCTAGATCTTTGAGCATCCCATAGGACAAACATAAGAGTAAAAGAAAATCAGGGCTGTCGATTAAAAAAAAACTTTCTGGCTGGATATGGTGAGTTGGGCTGTTACATGTACTGGGAGCCTGTTTGAGGGGCATTATAGGGATACTACAGCAGACGTGACCTGTTGGACATGTTTAGAGTGGCAGGTGGAGTGAACTGATGTAATTTCCACATGTATCTCCACTCGACAGGCTGGGCAGGCTGGACTAGGAGGGGTATTTTTTTGGGGGGTGGGTTGATGGTTCAAGTCCAGTGCTTTGCTGGAGGTACTTACTCGGTTGAGGGGTCTCTTGCGGGTGCGTTGTCGGTTGAGGTTTTTGCCCCCTCCAAAGTGCCGGACAGGATAGTCCTGGGAGCCATGATGAGGCTGGAACCCCCCACTTTCGGGGTACATGCGGTGGCTCAGGAGCGATGGCAGCTTGCCTCGCCCTGAGGGGGAGTGGCCTTGCCCCCCACTCCGCCCACCTCCACCCATCATTGAGGAATCCTGCCTACGGCCAAAGCCGCGCCCGCCTGGCCCTCCGCCCCTGTGCTGGGACCTCTGTCCCGCACCCCAGCCGGAGACTGAGAAAGCATCTCGAGCATGCCGCATTTTGGCGTTTCCGTGGGAGGCAGAGCCGCCAAAGCCACCACCCCCTCCAGCTCCGCCCATCGCCCCAAAGCCCATGCCTCCACGCTGGGCCATCATGTCGCCCCGGGAGTCACCAAATACAATGTTACCAGATCTGTAGAGATCGCGGGGGCCAAGGGCAGAGGAGCGCGAGTCGAAAGACTCATACTGGTCAAACCTGCAGAAGGAGGTGCAGAGCAAGTAGAGATGAAGCATTGGCACCTCTAATTTCAGACTTTCACTTTGCCTTTCATTCATTTACTCTCCTTTAATGTTTTACTACTAGTAATTTAACTGATCTTGAAGTATCCCAAAGAACCCCACACTGATCTTTGGATGACAAGTTGCATTTTTTTTTGCAAGTTGTCATTCATCCAAGCCATTCCCCACACCAATATCCAATTGGACAGCACTTTGGATGGTCCATAAAGGGTCTGTTAACCCATGCAGTCCCACTTGATCCTTTGCAATTTGGGATAGGGAGGAAGTTGACAAGTTCTGATCAAGAAGAGCCTCCAAAATGATGGTTGGGACATACTGGAGAAATGCCATTACTGAATTATTGTCTGAATCAAGTACTAAATGTGAATAGTTTGACTCGATAAAAAGATTTTCATACCACAGGCATATAGGTGAAGGAATGGCTTCAGTGATGGGGATTTCGTCATTAAAGCATGAGCAGCACTAGGGTATAAAGGTCAATAAATGGGAATACCCCTTTGCCCTTGGGCAAGCTTCAGAAAACTGAATCTTAGGAGACAGTGAATCAGTTTTTCAGAAACAATCTCTAGAGGGGTCAGAAAGTATTTTCAGAACATCCTTTGGCAACCAATGGTATCTTGCAATCCACAGCCAAAGAAGAAACAAGCTAAGGACTTAAGAGTGGGGACACAGACCAAGAGCACTGGGGACATCACTGTCTAAAAATTTTCTAGCACTCCTATCTAGAGAAGTGTGCTCTGAATTGACCACTTGTTTGCCAGCGCCATGTTTTGACATGCAAATTGCTTAAAATGTACTGTTCGTGACCTAGGCCTATCACATCCAAGACAAAAACATCTATTATTAAAATAAAAAACAAAACAAAAAAACAAAAAAAAAACCCCAACAACAACAACAACAAACCCCTTCTGTGTTGGTGCCTTTGCTTTCAAAGCAACTTGCATCTGTTGACCTTGTGTTGCCGTCTAGTCAAACTGCACGCAAATGCTAGTGCTAAAGAACTTTAAATTACATTTAATATGTACTTTGAGCCTCATTTATCAAACTGGATGAAAAATTCATTTGTAAAATCAATTGCAGGAGCATTTACACAAGAAATGTGGTATTCATGGAAAATTGTTTAAACCTACACAAATTCATAGGTTTTTATGTATAAGGAGACTCACTAATAAGAACCTTGACTGACTGGGCCCAAATAGTCTAACTGGCTGGTAGTTACTGCAATTTTACATGCAGATTACACCATCAGGTTATTATTATTTTTTAAAATCACAGCATATTTGGTGTGTGGTGATGATTTATCAACATGTGCATGCAAGTACAAAGAATCTCAGCAAAAATTGCAAATCTCGTGCGGAATTTTTAAATCGGGTTTAGCCACAAAAACATTTACACACAACTTTACTAAAAGATTGATAAGTGAGGTCCAAAGGTTAAAAAGAAAGACAATAGCAGCACCAACAGATCCACCATGATGGTCACTTGGAAAGTTGAGCTCAGCATTTAGACAATCAAGTCATGCTAACTACAGGACAATCACCAAACAGCTCGACGTTAACACTCTTGAATAGGCACCATTGTTTGAGTAATGACTCGTTCTCGCTAAGATCTAGTTCTCTAATCGTATGCAAATTTGTACAGCTGGAACATGAACCTTCATTACAGATATATAGAAAATGTTTCGACACCATGGTTCTGTTCTGTCCATTACAGGCTTTATAATTTAAGGCTCAGTAAACGCATATACTGTACGTGATGGAAAAGTTCAGCTTCAGAAGGGAAAATAAATCCATTCTTCTTACCTGTCATTTCGACCCCCTCCTTTCATCCCTCCCTCTAACTGTGTTAGCATGTCAAGTCGCTGGTTAATCTTAGCGATTACGTCATCCGCATTGCCCCCAGCGGAGGAGAGAAGAGACCCAGACAGACCTCTCTTCATCTGTCCACCATATCCACCAGACATGGAGTCTTTATAGCCATACAGGTCATAGTTGCCAGATCCTGAAAGTGAAAATGGCAAGCAAGTTGGCAAATATTTTACTCCATAGTTTTAATGTTTTCACAACCGCAATAACTGAAGATATAAAATTTTCCCACAGTGCCTCCAGAGTTAATGAGAATAATTACAGAACTATGCTGCCTCATATCCAATCACAGCAGCAGAGGAATGTCTGCTGAAGGGGCACACTGATGCTCGCCATCCACAGATGCGGACTGAGAACCACCAGTCTACAGACTTTAAACGTATTTACAGAACAGCAAGAAACTACACACAGTAATGACCCCAGAGGTCTACCATGTTCTTGTCTCGGCTCCTGCTGTTATAGCTTCCCATATATTAGACAAACACTGGTATCAGAACCTATAGTGAAAGTGGCAGTCACTCTTTCAGAAAAGAAAGTGTTATTGTGTCAGCTCAATACGTTACTTTTTATGGCTGCCATTTCTATGAAGGATGAGTGCATGCATGTGTATTAACTGAACACTGGTTCGTTCAGAAACCCAAAATAACTGACCTCTGCTGGAAGATCCTCCTCCACCCCAGCTGGAGAAACCTGTCCACGGGAGCAGGATGAAAAGATAAGACATTGTTAGGACTCTGTGATGCACAGTGAACTTCCTGCCTGACCACAATTTGACTGTTAACTTAACACATGCTGTTTGTTTCAGCTAAACATTCTTACTGATTGCTTCAAACCTTAGCCTAGCTCATGGGTCATTCTCTGGCATGGTCCTCTGGCTAATATCATCTGCAAGTGTAGAGGACTAGGGCTAAACCATTTTAGTGCACTAAATAGGGTGTAAAGTGATAGCAATGTGTGTTTGGCATGCTTGAAACTGGTACAGGCTGGTTTGATTGCTACTTGTTTTGTCTAGTTCTAGTTAAATCCTTGAAGCTTATCTTCGCTCGCACATCTGCTCTCTGCTTAATTAAGGTTATCCTGACCAGTAATGTAATGCTTCATCACCCATTCATCTTACCTTATCATACATAGATAACTTACATAACTCATAGATAACTCATACATAGATAGCTTCGTCAATCCCATCTTCCAATCATGTAGCTACACCACACTCTCGAATGTGGATATATACTCATGTTTGTCCTACAATAAACTGAGAAACATCTCTGAA
>JAOTRR010000029.1:16473214-16483478 GCA_028570945.1 Gogo arcuatus
GTTCTCCGAGAAAAATGAAAATGCGGAAGAAGTGAAAATGAAAATGCAACAAAAATAAAAACAAAAATAATAGTGGAAAATTATTTGTAAAAAAAAAAATTTTTTGTGAAAAAAAACAAATAAATAATATACTCTACATGTATCACGATATTCAACAAAAACACCAGAAGTGAAAACCAGTGTCTCTCTCTGTCTCTTTAATAAGCTTCAGTCTCTGTGTACATCATTATTTATATTTTAAATATTCATCTAGATATATGCTGTTTGCAAAATAAAGAAATGGAAGGCAAAAAGTAGAGCAAAGAAAATGGAGAAGAGAAAAACAATGGCAAAAAAAGAGAACATAGTAAATTATAAATAAGCAAATAAAATAAGAAATTAAGTAATTAATCTGAAACAGTTTATTTAAATAAAAATAGGAGTGTTGGGAAATAATAATAATAATAAACTATTAATAAATTTGTATTCTACAACCCATTTTATAACCCAAAGAAACTAAACCCATGATGAGGAGTTAAAAGCCTTCATTAAAACATTTCTTCATGATTTAATAATTATTTAATCACAAACCCACACACCTGTTAGGTTTAAATATAATTTCTGTTTTGTTATTAAACATTTATAACCACTTCTCATGATTAATAACTAAAACCTTGTTACTGTTTCAGTACAGCTATCATCATAACACGACTTTAGAGGAGTGAGACAGTCAGACAGGATGAACCCTGGACAGACAGACAGACGGGCAGTGAGACGGCTCTACAGGTACACAGGAAGTGCAGGACTTTAAATACATTTTGTTTTATTTCTCAACACACGCAGAGAGAGAGAGGTGGTGTCCTGATGCTGTGTTGTGATGTCATAATCAGTGAATTAACTGCAGCACTGCCATGGTTACACCCAGGAGGAGGAGGAGCTTCTGCAGCCCAGAGGAGGCGGAGATACTCGAGCCTGCACCTGTAAACAGAGAGAGTGTGAGTATGTATACGTGTGTGTACCTGTGTAGGTGTGTGTACCTGTGCAGGTGTGTGTACCTGAAGGCTTGGTGGTGGTAGCAGTAGTAGCATTAGCATTAACGTTAGGACTAGCTGTAGTGGCTGTAGGTCCTGTGCGGCCCCCAGTAAGGCCGATTCCCAGTGTGTTGAGTTCAGACTGCAGTTGTCGTGAGATCCAGCTGTGAACCACCGTGTTGTTCTCATACAGCTTCAGATTGGGCAGATTAGCACCGAGCAGACCCTGCACCTCTCTCACTGTCAGGTTCTACACACACACACACACACACACACACACACACACACACATTATAATTAAACAGGGGTCCACTACTGGTGCTTGGGCCCCTAAAATGAACCATAATAAGGGACATTCTTTAAAATTGTGCTGTTAAAATGATTATTATGCCAAATTATTATTTTGTTTGGCCACTAACAAGGCAACTTAAGGCTAACTTTAGCTTTACTAATTGTTTTTATGGTACACAGCAATAGAGGCGAGCTACACATTAACTTATGTAGTTAAATATACAACACCTGTCTTGGCACTTGTGTTATATGTTGTTACACTTCACTCTTAGCGTGCAGCAACATGCTAATCATGTTACACTCACATTGATGGCGTTATGGTCCAGTGATATGAAGGTGAGCAAGTCCATGCTGATGTTGGAAATGGAGAGTGTACGCAGGTAGGAGATATTAGCTCCACCTAACACACACACACACACACACACACACACACACACAGAGCATAGTAGCTGTCAGTTATACAGTTGTGCTTAGGGTAATTATACCATTTGGTTTTAACAATATGCAAGTGTGTGTGTGTGCGTGTGTGCGTACACTTACCCAGATATGTCTGTATGAGCTGGTAGGTGTTAATGGACACCGTGTCAGTGGACTGTGTGCTCCTGCTTATTGTTTGATCACTGAAGGCGAGCTGTGCGATACTGAACAGAACCTGCTTCTGCTCCACGCTGCAGTTCGACACTGACAGAGGAACCGCAAGCCTGACAATGACAACACACAACAATGACGACAAGTGTGCGTATTGTGTGTGTGTTTGTATGTGTGTGTGTGTGTGTCTACTCACTGCAGGCTGCTGGAGTTGATGGTCTTCAGCAGGCTGGTGTTCAATGCACACAGGTTTGTTCCTCCGAGTGCGTTCAGCTCCAAGGAACCCAGAGTTCTGTTTCCACTCAGATACCTGCTGACTATAGCTCTCACCTGAACACACACACACACACACATTAATATGTACATGCTATATATGAACCTCCTGAAAAAAAAAGCTATACAAAGAAAAAAGTGAAAACAAAGAAATAAGAGGAAAAAGAGAAAGAAAGAAAACTGTAAAGAGGTGTGTGAGTGTGTGTGAGACCTGCTCTGAGCTCCAGCCTCCGTCATATGACCTCATCAGAGCTGACAGCGTTTCGATCGTTGTCACGCTCCACTTGCTGATGTCACTGGTGGAGGCGGCACAGGAGGCGGGGCCAAGGGCCTGCAGCACGTCGTCACTGATGCTGATTGGGTAAGCCTGAAACACAGGAAACAGGAAACACTGTCTCTCATGTCCACCATCTGGGATCTTGGTATGAGAAATCCCACCTCAAACAACAAGCATGATGGGAAAATCACACCCCTCACAGTTACCACGGTTACCTCTATTGGGACTGATAAAGATACGTAAGTGCCAGGTGTGGAATATGTTCACATTGTTGCTAATATATTGCGAACATAAACCTTTAGTAGAAATGAGGAACATGGTGTAATAATCAGCCATAACGATTTCACCACTCATTTCCTGTGACCTGGTTGAGTTTGTTCAGGATGACTCGCTGGTAGTCGCTGCCCGTGGCCTTGTCTGTGATGGCGGCCAGGTTGTCCTTCAGGGTCTGAACGCTGAGACACGCGTTAAACTGGTTCACGTCATAGCCGAAGGGAAACGCGTTGTCGCTCGCCTGGACCTGAGTTATTTCCCCCGCCGTACACGCTGGAGAGAGAGAGAGAGAAAACAACAGGTGGACCAACATCTCTCAACAACAGACCCTCCAGAGGTCGAGCTTTTGTAAACTTAAAGATGCTAATCCTAAAACCAATCAAACATAGCATGCTAGTCAGGTCAGCCATGAGTAATCACCATGGAGACGATGTTCAGCTCGGGTCCAGGGATGATAGGACGTAATTACAGAGCAACTCTACAGGTGAATAAGCTACAAGACCAAGCCTGTGATTGATCATTACAAACAAGGCATGACCAAGCTGATTAATTCCGAGCACCACACAGATTTCACGAACATGCTAAACTTCATTTCTTTAGCATTCTCGCATAATCATCTTATTTCTCTTTTCTCTTTCTCTTTGCAAATATACAACAAAATACACAGTCTTTCCTCATGTTCTAACATTTGTTTATATGCTTCCAAAAACGTGCCATAGTTTGCACTGTTGGCGCGTTGCAGTGGGAAATCTTCTTCCTGTAGTCGTGGAAATGGTCATGAAATTTTAAACAGCGCCACCTGCAGTACGTTACGAATGGAGCTCACTAAATTACTGTACAGATCTACATTTACACTCCACCATGCAGGCTCACGCTGGTGAGTTAAAACGTGTGTGAGATATGGAGTGTGTGTGTGTGTGTGCGCACGCTCTCACTCTCAACAGTGTCACGTCTCAATCGCATCAAAGTCCTGGCCCTGAGATTGGACGCTTTTCCTGCCTCAGTGATCAGGGTGTAGATCCTCTTTATTGACACTCCTCTGCCCTTCAGCTCAGGAACAAACACCCGGAGAAAGTCCACCTTCTCTTTCTGTCAGAACACACACCCACACACACATATTATATTATGTATATTATTATTCTATGTGATCCTCTCCTATTTGTTATGTTATCCTATAACTTTTCTGAACTCTATGGGACAAAACGTTGTGTACAACTACCCACACACACACACACACACACACACACACACACCTGTGTAAAGTAGGCCCAGAAGTTGGAGGTCAGGTACAGGGGCAGAACGCCCAGAGTCGTCAGAGTGGTCTGATTCCAGCTGCCTGGAGCTCTGAGGAACAACATAATACGCACACTCACGGAGGAACAACACACAACACCTGAGCTACTGACTGATGGATTGACTGTGTGCGTGTGTGCGTGTGTGTGTGTGTGTACCCATAAATGGTGTTCCCGCTGAGCAGGATGTTCTCAACAGCGCTGCTCTGCTCAGCTGTTAGAGTAGCACACAGTTTGAGTTTCTCCAGCACGTACGGGTCTGAGTTGAGAATGTAAGAGCTGTTGAACACACACACCATCTGTCCCATCACATCCAGCTGAGTCTGGTTCACACTCAGACCTGAGACGCCCTACACACACCACACCACCAGGACACGGACAGAGAAACAACACAGAGTTCATCATGGGCTTTCTGACACAACACTCAGTATGTTTATTCGTGCGTGTGTGTGTGTGTGTCTGTGTGTGTGTGTGTGTGTGTGTGCACTGACGAGGCACCGACGAGCGTCCTCAAACAGGATGTCTCTCCTGAAAGCTAGCGTTGAGGAGAACAAACTAAAGTCCGCTTCACCCAGAGCTAAGTAATACGCCTGACACACAGACGGCTGCACCTGAGAAAGACTAACACACACACACTATATTATTACTGATATATGAAATCATCACAACACTCTATCAATGGTCTGACACGGGCGGAGCTTAGGATCAATCTGATCAGTCAATTATAAACCGCATCACTGTATGATATCACTGTAATTGTTTACACAAATCTAAGTAGATCTCTACTAACAGCTGGTGCTGCTTCTCACTGGAGATTTTTCTTTCTTAGTTTTTCTTCTGGTTGTGGTTTTTGAACTTGATTTCCATGTGTTTATAGAATTACACACTGATTTAATTTTAACTGTTTTTAATAATTCTGGTGTTGCTTTAAGTCCTAGATCAAGTGTTTCAGTAAAATGTTCTTGGTTCAACCTCTCTGTATTTCTCAGTCAGTTATTTGGCGTGTGTGTGTGTGTGTGTGTGTGTGTGTGTGTGTGTGTGTACTTGTAATAGAGCAGCACATCAGCAGGATAATCAGTGAAGGTGGTCACAGTGTTGCTCTTTATGTAGTTGTACATGCAGGTCAGCTGAAGGACACACACAGCAATGTTGAGGTTAGCTTAGCCTAGCATATCACTGATGTTTTACTCTACCATTAGTTATCATTAGCATATTTTAGCACCGATTTAAGCTAGCATAGCATTAGCCTATAAAACCCTCACTGCATTTTATTTAACACAGTGAAACGTAAATAATGGAGTACACCAGCTCTTACAGAAATATCACAAACTTTAACAAACAGTGAACATATGTTAATATATAATTAACTAGCTATTTAAACAGCAGCTAATCAGACTAGCACGTGACATCATTACTACATGTTTAAGTCTAAATATTACACCGTCACAAGCTGTCCAGCTCCTTGTGTGTGTCTCACCTGTGACTCCTGTAGGTTGACCTTTTGTTTGCCACGGCGCCTGCAGCCTCTGATCAGATTCTTCACCTTCAGGATGCTGAATCTCTGAACACGTGTACAAGTGAAACCCTGCAACACCTGGAACGAGATACTGTAGAAACGCCAGGTGTGTTATATCAGGTTATGATTCTATACAGCATTACCATTCACAAACCCCTGAAAGAACTCACTCGTCTGCACTGGAGAACCCATCAGCCACTGTGTCGAAGAACAGCACGGCCTGTGGAGAACACATTTACACACAATTTTACAACTTCAGCTTATTTCATTGAGCTTCAATCCCATGTGAGGTCGTCTTTACTTTATACATTTTTGATATTTTGAAAACAGAAAACAACTTTAATCATTATGATATCATCACTAGGCCTAATAGTGCATACAGGTCAATAGTTTTTCTTCGCTCTACTTTTTCCTAAAATCATCTTGTTCTGCTCTCAGAGATGGTTCATCTATAGAAAATATGAATAGCCTTACAGTATACTGTATTATGGCCCTCAAAGGGTTCAAAAAATGTTGATGTGGCCTAGACAGAATTTGAGTTTGACACACCTGTTGTAGAACTACGCTACTGACGAAATGGTGTTTGCTCATATCCAACACTAACTTAAACAATATACAGTATTTCAGAATGTTCAGCTGTGAGTGATGTTAGCAAAAGCTAGACCTGATCATAGGTCCACTGTTTCTGATTGAGTGTTGTTGCTGTTTGCTGAGACAAAAACAGTAGGGATGGCCGAGGAATCAATGGTGCCATGTTGTCTGGCACATTCTGCACAACAGTGTCAGGGGTGGAGTTCACTGAGATGATCTATAGAGAGAGAGGGAGAGGGAGGGGTATCTGGTTAGCACTAACTTCAAGGTGTAATGTCTCTGTTTGCTAATAAAGAAATGACTCTGTCCACATGTATGAAAGAGATTTTATAAAACACCATGCAACAATTGGCGAGCCAGCCAGGAGTGTCAGAAACCAAGATTCAAGCTAACTTGGTTGTATTATCAGATGCATGATTGTGTGTGTGTTACCTGGTTGACAATGATCTGTTGCGTGGTGATGGGTGTAGTGAGGATGTTACTTAAGAAGGTCTGAGACTGCAGGGCATTAAGCAGTGTAGCTGCAGAGATGTAGTTGAACAGTGTGGAGGGAACACCCAGCAACAGACTGCCCAACTGCAACAATGACTCGACTGTGGTGATCTACACACACACACACACACACACACACACACACACACACAATGGAAAAAAGATCTTATACATTTCAATCTCCTCCCCTGACAAAGCCTTTGAAACAATGAGTTCACAAGTGAGAAGGCATCGCAAGTGGTAAGTGCACAACTACGCACAACTTTTATAATCCCATCACTGATCAAGCACTAATGTAGTTATCTAATTTAGTAATAAAACAAAGTGATAGCTGTATATTATAATATATACTGTATATACAGTAATAATGTTTTAGTCACGCACTGGGCCAATCATTGCTTCTTCAGTAGTGCTTAAGAAAAAACTGGGCGAGACTGCATACCTTAAACACTTCAGCTGAAAGCAGTGATTGGACAATGGCCACTGCCTGGCTCTGGCTCCAGCCAACCTCAGAACTGAGGAAACTGAGGACAGACAGGAGGGTGGAGGGGCTAGAGCTTGCAATCTGACCAACACTAAGACCGGTGATGGAGTTACCCAATGCCATAATGGCATCTGGTGTCAGGATGGCTACATTACCTGCTAGTGCAGCAGATACCTACACACAGAAACATGATTAATCATACTGTACAACCAATACACACACACATACCAATTATTACAGTATTTTCTGGACTATAAGTCTCTATACAATATACATGTTGCTTCACTGTACAAGTCATTAATGTAGAAGGCAAATGGACAAATTTTCATAACTACTGAAGTAGCATCCCTACTGTAAACACACTAACAAATGGACAAACCACCATTTTGTGGGTGTGTGTGTACGTACAGTAGGGTCTATGTTTGTGCACTGCTGTTGTAGAGATTTGACGATGGACAATGCATCACTCTGAGACAGGTTTGAGAATGCACTTGCCGGAGCAGAACACCACAACTGTTTGGGGAGACTACACACACACCAAAAATTACACCTATTCCTCAGTATTTAGTCAACATAGTCAATTTAGTATTTATTTTAGTAAGTCTCTGTGTATTAACGTGTATTATGTACTACACCATTAACCTCTCAGACAAAAGCAATAAATGTAATAATACAATGAGTAGGCATTAATAATACTTATCTACTGAGATAAAGCAAAACATTTTTAGCTAATATCATGAATTGGGACAGATGGGCATGGCTGAGTGAGACAGATGGGCATGTCTGAGACAGTGGAAGTGTCTGAGTGAGGCAGATGGGCATGTCTGAGATAGATGGGTGTGTCTGAGACAGTGGAAGTCTGAGTGAGGCAGATGGGCATGTCTGAGTGAGACAGATGGGTGTGTCTGAGATAGTGGAAGTGTCTGATTGAGGCAGATGGGTGTCTGAGTAAGACAGATGGGCGTGTCTGAGGGGGCAGATGGGCGTGTCTGAATGTGACTGACAGGCATGTCTGAGGGCACTGATAGATGTCTTTATATGTGACTATAGTTTAGCACATTCTGAATGTTTGTGTATTTTAGTAAAGTTATATTTGCAGAATAATATGCTAATGGAATCATGTTAGCTCACAATTTGACGCTAAAGTCCGGCTTGGTATTGAACAGCATATTTGCGTAGACACTGATGATGTCTTGGCTAACTTTGTTCTTTGCAAACAGTTCAAGGTTCAGTGCATCTGGGGTGAACTGCTCCAGCTGGAGAAGCAACACAGACATTGTTCAAGAATGGATAACATCTGAATAGTCAGGTTTTGGGTTGTTACTCTCAGCTTTTCTCACCTTAATACCTCCAAACTGTTGCAGGTCAGCCACAGTAATGAAGGTGATGAAGACTCCAATGTACTGATAAAACCAGGCAGTGGACCTCAGCATGGGGTCTGAGGGGTTGTAGCATTTGGGTGGGGTTGCTACAGCAAAACAGAAAAGCACCATTGAAATATGACACAGTAATATTTCCTGACCTTAAATTCAACACAGATGCCTGTTAAACACATATTTGATGTACCTGTGGTCAGGTAGGCCTGAATGGTGAGATAGATGTCTTTCTTGGTAAAATCTGCCTTGCTAAAGTTATAACTTTCCATAATAGACACACTGAAAAAGACAAGAAGTCCTGCATTATTTCTGAAACCATTTATTCCACCTGCATTGCTGAATTCTTAATTCTGTTTGGTCAGTTGACTGTTGCCTTCTAAGAAAATGATTATTTTAATTGTTCAAACCCACTTTGTGTTTGATGATGTCCTAGATATCTAACTGTTTATCTTCAGCTTAATGTAAGAAAATCCCCACTTACATGCACATTACATTTATAAATTTATGCTTGTTTAGAATGGATATTTAGCTTTAGCATAAAGAGAAGTGTGTGAGTATTCTCAGAGTATAACATGTAGCTAATGTTTCTGTTTACGTACAATTTGGAGAAGGCAAGGCAGGAGGCCCCAGCCATCTGGGTGGAGCTGATCATCTGAGAGCTGAGGTAGGGCATGTATTGGACTAGTGTGACACTAAACCATTGATCCACATCAGCCTGAGATGAAGCACTGACAGCTCGAGGCCACACACACTCCAATGTCTGGTTGGCCAGAGCTGAGGACAAAACCGGCTCCTGGAGAGACGCAGAGAAGAAAATATGACTCAGCTGCTGTTAATCTGCTACGTTCTGTGTCCTAACCCATCACATCTCAATGTGGCTCATTGTGAAATGCTCACAGCTGTAGCCTGCTTCCTGTGAAGGCCACACCCTTCACAGTGATGCTCTGAAGACTGAACCATAATGGCCTTGTGTCTATAATAGGATGAGTGGATAGATAAGCATACAGATGAATATTAGAAGTATATATAGATTTTTGAATAATGAAAAGTTGTATAGAGCTAGAGATGGATGGGTGGATGGATGGATGGAGGGTTCATGGACTGTTGTATTCTGATTTTTGGATAGATCAATTGATGATAAACTGTTGGATTATATGGAATGAATGGATAGATTACAGACTTCTGCAAGTGGCTCTGGTTAAGGCCATCTTCCAAATGTAAATGGAGAATAGTGGATTGAAGGATGTATGTATAGGGTGGATGGATAGAGGGATGAATATGTGTGTATATATATAGACGGATGGATGCATGGATCAATTCCTGGATGGATCAATGGATGACATGGATTATATGGAATGGATGTATATGTTGGACAAATGCTGGATGGGGAACTATTGTATTGCAGGATGGATGGTGGATGGGAGGATGGATGGAAGGTTAGATGGGTGAATAAATCGATGGGTTGAGGGATAGGATAGGTTGGCAGGCTGGGTGATGAGCTGTCTCTGAAGCTTTTGAGAGTTTTGTTAGAATAGTTAGAATTTACTGGTGAAATACAAGATGTTTTTGCTCTTTCTGTGTGTGTGTGTGTGTGTGTGTGTGTGTTTTCTTGGCGTACACTTTGCAGGCACTTCTCTGTTTGGTTGTAGATGTTGAAGAGCTCACACAGTTTGGTTTGATTGTCCACAGTGCCATTGCGATTCAGGAAGTTAGATAGCTCTGCTGGAGACATGGAGTTCAGCAGCTACACACACACACACACACACACACACACACACACACACACACACACACAAATCAA
>JAOTRR010000029.1:16608867-16618887 GCA_028570945.1 Gogo arcuatus
TTCATTAAATTCTATTGATATTTAAATTGGATTTGATCATCATTTATACTGAATGCAAATTATTTGAAGTATCAAGTGAACAAAATTAAGGTTATTCAGCACACATTAATCCTACAATTAAGTAGTCTACCCAATTTTGCAAGATCTGGCATGAGGTGTTTTCTTGATTCATCAAACAATTTATAGATGTAATATTTTTCTCTTTATTATTTAATTTTTTTAAAAGGCTTGAAATTTATATAGTTTCCTAAACAGGAGCCTGTCCTTAGTAGTTAGAATTAATGAAATATCTAGGGTACTCATATTCTAGTAGTAATGTAGAAAATGCCTGTCTCTGGAAACCTTGTTAATTTCAAACCTTATATAGTTGTTGATCAACATTTTTATTTGTACTCTTTTGGGGGGGAGGGGGGTCATCAAAAAGAGTACTCTGTATACACTTGGGAAATTGTTGAAAATGTTGAACCACCCCTAAGGGAGCTGCTGCACAGATTTATGGGTAATAGGCAGCATTGGGGATACTTTGATGTTGCCTTCAAATGGGGGCAGTTTGAAGGCATCTTAGGAGACAGGAAATGAGAGTTCGATCAGTTTTGAACGGTTCTTGATGCCTCGCTGTCTTGTTAGACATCATCCTTAACACACCCAGAGTCTCCATAAAATAAGGTATTAACAATAGCTAGCTGGCTTCTGCTACGTCAACAGAACAATGATAAATTTTTGTTTTTTGGCAGGTTTTTTGTAAGTTGGGCGCAAATCAAAAGTTCCACTCAATCATTTCATCATTAAATGTGTTTTTTGACTGGATTTCTCCAGCAGCTGGATGAATGTGACATGATTTATCATTCCAATTTTATTCAAATCCTTTTCTGTGAACTTCTAAGTGTTGTGCTAATGAAGTGTAAAGCTAGCACAATGTGTTTTGATTCAAGTAATCTATCACTGCTTATAGAAAACAAGAGTTTAAGTGTGTAATTTTATGTGTGTGTGTGTGTGTGTGTGTGTGTGTGTGTGTGTAGGAGAGATTGCGTGTTGCCAGTCCCACCCTGCTTCCTGCAGTACAGAGTCTGAGCTTGTCCCTCTCTGCTTTAGCTCAGTTCATCAAAACTGCAGAGTCCCGTCCACCAGAAAGCCTTCAGCTTGCAGCAAGAGACTTAGCATATAGCATCGCATGCATTTACATGGGTAACACACACACAATAATTATTTCACTACAGATTGTTACTAGATTATCACAGGTAAACATAAATGCTTTAAAAAGCTTTATACTTTAAAAACATAAAAAACTTTAAAAAGCATGTCTATTTGATAGCTCCCTAACATTTAATATATCTGTGAAGTCTATGCCACATTGAATGATGTACATTGGAACTATGCCACACTCCCTGATTACATGATGTGAATTAATACCCTCACCATGGCAACACTGTTCAAGATATCAGAAATCCCTCCACAATTTATTATCATGGCTCATCATGCTGACTAAATTTGGTTTAAATATGATGATTCCTCCTGTTGTCAGTTGGTGGTGCTATGACAATGAACCATTATTTGCATGTTTATATGGCCATGATCCGTTACTGAACATAAATGGGCCCCATTGCATGATGTTTTGTGGATTAATGCTGAACTTCCTGTTTGTGTAGTGTAACATGTTAACTGATTGCCTTTGCCAAGGCAACACTGTTAAAGATATCAAAAATTCCTTCATAATTTGCAAACTGCACATATTCCTGTTGGGCAGAGTTAAGAAAAGTGATAAAAGTGTTATTATAATGAGTGTATGTTAGATGTTCTTGATCAGCATAGATAGCCTCGTCCCTTCTGCTAGAACTTTCTTTTTAGGTCTAACTCATCATCTGCATGTACTCTATTGTGTTCATGTGAGTATCCTCTCTAAAGTTTGATGTGATTCTGTGATATATGTGTGTGTGTTTGTGTGTGTGTGTGTGTGTGTGTGTGTGTGTGTGTGTGTAGGAGCTCTGTTAGTGGATCATGCCTCATGGGAAGGAGCTTCTCACCCAGATGTCTATGCCGCCCTGAGGTAAAGTGTGTGTTTATTTGTATTTTATAATACCTAACCTTCCATTTCTGCTTCTCTTGGCACTGTTCCTTTGTCAGTCCTTTGGTATCTTCTACTTCCCATATTCCTTTCTTTGGATTGTGCCATTCCTCGGGATTGCCCACTGTTTCCACACTGATTATTTTTGCTCCTTATTTATTCTGAATCCAATCTGAAAGCTCTACAGGATCATAGCATTGTTGTTCTCCACCATGCCTTATGTAGTTTCTCAGGAAATTCTGACTTGTGTTCCCTGTGAATGTTCCTGTATGCGATCTCTTCCACTTGCTTTGTCCATGTTGCTGAACTCAGCTGTAAATAAGGTTATTGGTCAGAGTTGGATTTACTCCTTACTTGGACTTTTCATACACTGCTAGCTTTCAAATTTCTGTTTTTACCCTCATCAGGACTTTCTACCAAAACCTGTACATTTAATAGTTCCTTGTCTATGGGGTGGCATCATCAAGGATACATCTTTTGTACCTTTAGTTAAAGAAGCTGGATGATGTACCTTCATCAACAGCCCAGGACCGTACCTCTCACCACCAGCAGAGGGCAGATCAGTTTCATACTCTAGAGTTTGAATCAGTTGATCATTTCCTGTTTATTTCTTGATTTGCTCACTGTCGGCATCCATTCGTCTCGGGAGACGATGTTGCAGCACATTAGGTGCTATAGCATTTCCGAGAGTGGTTGAAGAGGCCTACTCTAGAATGACGGTCTCTCGCACAATGGCTGCAGATAAATGATGATGGCTTCCTTGAAGATGTTGCCCTCGCTTTCCTCTTAGCTCTTTTCACTGCGAGCTGGTCATTTCTGTCTCGTTCGGCCTTCTGCATACCGTTTCTGACTGCAGCCCTCCAAGCTTCACACGAGTCTGTTGTGTTTTCCCAATTGCTCGGATTGATGCCCGCCAGCTTTAAGTTTCTCTTGCACACATCTTTAAAACAGAGGTGCAGCCTTCCAACTGGACGTGACCCTTCACACAGTTCGCCATACAGCGTATCCTTTGGAATGCGCCCTGAGTCCATGCAACACACGTGGCCTAGCCACCTGAGGCGTCTATGGCTTAGAAGGGTGTACAAGCTTGGGATGCCAGCACGTTGAAGGACCTCTGTATTAGTCAGTCTGTCCTGCCACGGAATGCAGTGGACGTGGAAACTGTTAAGCCTTTTTTTCCTGCCTCGCATACGTTGTCCAGGACTCACTGCTGTAAAGGAGAGTGCTGAGTACACAGGCTTGGTACATGCACAGTTTAGTGTGAGGAGGACGCTGCTCAGGGCACGGCACCTGGTAATGACAAGGTCAAGCTGGTGCCAGTGGCGAGACCGTGGGTGCCTCCAAGAAACTTTGTGGATTTCCTTGCATTTGAAATACGTATTGGTAACTCATAGGCCGTAGAAACAGCACAGTTCGAGCAATCTCTGACCATTTTCATTTATCCTACCGATGCCATGATGACCTAGGCATGCGGGCCAAGATTTGTTGTCAGCTCCCGCCCTGGCATTGAAGTCTCCTAAGAGGTACAAGCTTTCAGCAGTGGGTATCCTGGATAATGTAGCATCTAGTGCCTCATAAAACTGATCTTTAGCCTCTGGCATGGAGTAGAGTGTTGGGGCATATGCACTGATGATGGTGACAAGACCTGAAAGTGTCGACATGCGAAGAGTAAGGATTCTCTCCGACTCGCCTGAAGGATTTTCTATGGTAGCAGTAAGCGAGTTCTTCACAGCAAAGCCAACACCATGCTGTCTTGGTTGATCCTGTGACAAGCCCTGCCAAAAGAAGGTGTAGTTTGACTCTTTGATGGAACCACTGTCAGCAAGACAGGTCTCCTGCAGGCAAGCGATATCGATGTTCAATCTTGCCAACTCTTTGTCAATGACGGCAGTCTTTCGTGCATCGTTAATCTGCTGAAGATCTTCGGTCAGTCCTGAGTACATAGTGCGAACGTTCCAGAGTTTGCTCACTATATAAGCAATAATCATTGCGAAGTCTTGTCATTCTCTTGAACCATGCTTCCCCTGATAGCTAATTCTGTATTTTGACCATTTTGCTCCTCGATATTTGACTACTCTTCTGTTTGCCCTTTTGTTTGATGACTTGATTGTATTTAATAAACTTGGGACATGGATTCTTCACTCTTCTCACTCTTCATGTCTGGTTTGTTACATGGACCTTTGGAAAAATGTGTGGGCACATTTACATTGTGTTTACTTTTGGGGAACAAAAATGTACCTGCACAGAGTGTTATTGTTCTGACAGTGTACTGTCTGGGATGCATTGACTCCATTATGTCAGTCATGACTGAGGACAATATCCAACCTTGTGCTACTTCAGAGACTTCAAATACAGCAGCATTAACACGTTTATATTCCAATAAAGTGCTGCACAGTCACTCCATCCATCAATCAGTGTTTTTTTTTTATATCCATTGTACTTTTTCAGCATTAACATTCTCTCCTGTGCTGTTAACACCCAGGTTTATCTTGTGTGTGTGTGTGTGTGTATAAACACTTAAAACACATCTGACTGATGTCATTTCCTGTCTGTAGGAAAAAAGACTATGTTCGTCAATGTGAGCCATTACTAAAATATCAAAATATCAACCCATGAGGACAGTTTAAATGGCCCACTTTAATCTCTATTTATCTGTTTTAATAGAATGTTTAAGAAATTGATTTGATTTGTGTATGAGTGTTGGGTATGGAATGAGAAATGTTAAAGTACAATATAAATTTAAAATGTACAAATATGAATTTGAATGACTATTTGTATTTACTTGTATTTGTAATTTGTAACACTACTGCTGTAACACTATCTGGGGAGCACAGGTTCAATCGTCACCATTTCAGGCAATTGGTCATTGGTGTAGTGTTCTGAAAATCTGAAGCTGAATTTGAAGAAATGAATGTGAAATGAGTTGTGCCATCCAAAACCGATGATTCTAAAATTGTATTTGAAAACTTACACACAAGGTCAAGCTTTGGTGTAAAATTTCAATTTGCTGTAATTCATCCACAAAACATCACTTACAAATAAAGGCATAATAATTCAGATTTGTAAATTCAGATTGTAGTGGCACACTTCTCATTCCATAGATGAAGAGTATACACACACACACACACACACACACACACACACACACACACACACACACCTGGTTTAATCATTTCATACAGTGGTTATCCATGCAGTGATGTGATGTCTATGTTAGAGGACTGTTTCACACGTCGTAAATCCATAGACTGAAACGTCATGTTTTCAGTGTTTGTTCAAACGAATATCAGAAATATTGGTTTGTGTTCTGTCTTAAAGGACACAAGTGTATGAGTTCACATGTCACATCCATAAAGCTGGAATTACTCAGTAAGCCTTGATGTTGATGAATGGATTTCTCTTGATTAATTCACCACATAAGAGTCATTCTCCCTCTACTCCTGTATCGGCTTCGTAGTGGAAACCTTCAGTTTTATCTCAGAAACATTGCAAAGTGTTGACCTTGTCTGTCTGAGTCTACTGCTTAATCCCTCGTCCATGTCTCTCTCTCTTTCACTGATCGGATTACTGAACTTCTATATCTGTAGCAATTTTAAATCTGTTCATGAACTCTAGGAAAAAATTCAGCCTTTTGACTTTTTCCCAGTTCTCAGTATAACCAACTGCATTTTACACACTTAACTGCACAGTAAATGATCTATTTATTTCAAATTGATCTTCTTCTTAATTACAAATTTTTTCATGGTTTCAGTTTCAGTCCTCATCTCCTAGCTTCTCCTTATCTACCAACCTGCCTGGACCAAATCATAAATTCTGGATTGTGATTGGTCAGAAAGTGTTGATTAATTCTCTATAACAGCAGCTTTGACAGTAGTGCAGCTGCATATCACAGGTTTATATTAATGCACGCATTCTAATAGGTTATGGTTTCCATAGTAACAGCTCATTCACAGGGACGTGTACAGTGGATGCTCCACTGATAATAGTGGAGCTCCCCGCGCGCAGAACGAAGCTCCATACTTAAGAGAATATGGTAATGCATTGACATGATTTTTGATGGCTTTTGCGACCATACGACGTCCGTACATACGAATGACGTACATGTACCACCACAGGGAACCCGATCATAAGTGCAAGACAATGTATTTCATAAACACTTGACCACTGGACAACAAAATTTGTATCTTTATTTATATAAGATAGATAGGGTTTTATCCAGAGCTTATTTTTAATTTGCTTTTTAAAAATAACATGGGATTATTTACTAATACATTTCTGGAAGGAGTCTCCAGTGTCAGTGCTTTGTAACAGTCAGAGATGAAGCTGTAACTTTAAATTTTCTGACATCTTCAGGACAGAGGAGTTTACACTTCTTTACAGTTTCTCAGTAACATGACAAGCTGCAATTTTTTTTGTCTTATTAACTTCAAGAGAGAGAATAAAGAGAGACTGGTGAGGGGACGACTGTTTGTAACCTGTTTCACTGGCATTCCACAACATTTAAATGTAACTATAAATGGATAAAAAGTATAACATAATTTAATAAATAACAAATTGTAATTATTGGTAAATTGATATGGTGTAAGAGGAATAAAACACTTGGGGATGTGCTGTTCTAGGAAAATAATAAACTCTGGGGTGGTAACAGTGAGTCCACTTCCTCACATCACCTCATCACTCAGTATTTTACTGTAACAAACACACACAAAAGTTACTTAAATATCAAACACTCATACTTTTTTGTTAATCTGTATGAGTTCAGTTACAGACTATGTGTGTGTGTGTGTGTGTGTGTGTGTGTGTGTGTGTGCGTGTGTAGGTGGTGTGAGCATGATGCGTGTCCTGTAGTGAGCGGGGACAGCCGGGGGTATTACAGCACCAACTCTGCACTGACTGACTCTCAGCTCGTTTACCAAGGACTGGAGAAGCAGGACCCCTGAGCGCACACACACACCCCAGATTATATGTACAATATATACACAGGCAAGGTAATGACTCACAGGATATACACATATCATACACAAACCTGAACAATGATATGCTTATACAACAGTTAGTTCCAGTCCACTAATCTGATTGATTGAGCAGCGTTCCAAGAGTGCTGATATTTCACAATAACAGCACTTAGATGTTTCACTGTATCACCCCACTTGTCATGTAAATCTCCACTTCCTACCTCTAACCAGTTACTACATTAGTGTTAGCAACATCATCTGCAGACACGCAAATGATACTTTATAGGAATATAATCTTTGACTTAAAATATGAAAACTTGCCAGATGAAGATGAAAAGGAAGAAGGGATGCTAATTTTACTGTAAGCTCCTTTAACAGGAATGTACAAATCAGTGTGAGCTAGCCAGCTAGCTGAAGTGCTATAAAATGAGTATGGCTTCTTTGGGATCTATTTCCGCTCACGGAACAAAAATAAACAGAACATTTGTCTATATTGTGTTTGAAATGCCACTTATTCAATATTAATTTCTTGTTTAGAGAACTGTTGTATAAAAGCAACATCACACAACAGGGAATGCTGTTGTACTGAATATAAGCACGGCATGTAGCCTTGTGCCTGAGACCAAATCACAGCCGTGCTGATATTCAGTACAACAGCACTTCCTCTCGTGTGATATCGCTTAAATGAGGCATTATAATAATAATGCGAATAATGTTTATGGTAATGAAAATGCAGTTTAAGGTGATTAGTGTGATTACAGTGAGTTAGTGTGATTGATTAGTGTGATTACAGTGTGAGTTAGTGTGATTACAGTGAGTGTGATTATAGTGCAAGTTAGGGTGATTAGTGTGAGTTAGTGTGCTTACATTGTGAGTTAGTGATTGATAACATTGTGAGTTAGTGTGATTGATCACAGTGTGAGGGATTAGTCAGAGACACAACCAAGAGGACAAGGAGAACTCTGAAGCAGCTGGAGAGATCCACAGCACAGATGTCCTGTCCACCGGACAACCACAGTGTGAACACTTACACTCCACACAGCCCAGACACTACATTTACATTTATGGCATTTGGCAGACACCCTTATCCAGAGCGACTTACAGAAGTGCTTTGAAGTCTCTATCAATAAATACATCCTGATACTGGTTCACTAGGTCATGGACTAAGAATACCCTCAGTCTTAAACCTTGGAGGTAATATAAGAAGAAAAGTACACAGACAATACAAGATTTTTTAATTTAAATTGCTAATTTAAGTACTTCAGGAAGAGGTAGGTCTTTAGACGTTGTTTGAAGACAGCAAGTGACTCAGCTGTTTGGACATCTAGGAGTTCACTCCATCACTTAGGTGCCAGAACAGAGAAGAGCCTTGATGTATGCCTTCCTTGTACCCTGAGAGATGGTGGGACCAGTCAAGCAGTGCTAGAGGATCGTAGAGCACGTGGTGCAGTGCAGGGTGTGATAAGTGCTTTAAAGTCAAACAAAACCCAAAAATAAACGCTGTCTGCCGATTGCGGCAAGTGCCCTGATGTGCCCTCCACACGTTTAAATAAAAAAAAACTTTATAAAAGCAATTTAACCATTTTAAAAGTTATGATATTGCTAAAAATAGGCTTACCTGGCCGCAACCATTTGCACTGAAACCGGATATCCGGCTGTGACGTTAACGGCACCCTAGAACACCGTTTACCTTCGTTACACAGAGCCATCAAATAAAGGCTTCTAATTTAAAAAAAAAATTGCCAGGCGTCACTCCTCTGTGTGTGTGTGTGTGTGTGTGTGTGCGTGTGCGCGCGCGCGCACACATTTATTCCGTAATCCGAGCTGATGGATCAATACACAACCGGCCTTAAAGGTGAACACACTGTCTCCAATTACACCATCACCATCCTTTACTGCTCTCTCTCTCTCTCTCTCTCTCTCTCTCTCTCTCTCTCTCTCTCTCCCTGTCTTACCTTCTGTCTTACTCTTTGTGTAAAGTTCAGCATCATTGTGTGTGTGTGACCTTTCAGTTTGTGCTGTTGAGCAGCTCTTTATCAGCTCTGCTGGGTTATGGCTGATGAGTGGCCTTTCCAGCTACTAATTCTTCTGAACACACACTAGCACTTTCTCTGTGTGAGTGTTAGCTGGAAATGTCTACAGAACATAAATGAGATCGATTTCAACACCTATTCCTCCCCACACATTTACATCATGCTACATCACATCACACTAGCAGGATTACAGTGTGTTCCAGATGCACATGACACATTAGTGACACTGAATAACACAGTAACAGTAATAATGTAATATCATTGTGTGTGATGTACACTGGCGTGTGCTCTGATGTAAATGGTGTATATACGGTATATATGTTCCATATATGAGGATCCAATATAGTATGTCTTAATTTCCACCTTAGTCTTACACAGTATAGTTGGGTCATTGTAGTTACCAAAATGTAAATAAACTAATATAATTTAATGACCCTGACCAGGCAGTTACTAAGGATGAATGAGTTAATGCTGGAAATACATCACACAGTGCAGCACGTTCATATTTATGTTCATATTGATGAAAGCGGTACTTACTTTGTCCTGTGAGTTTCATATCTGTCCATGTTCTTGTGCTTGCATTAAAGTAAGAAAACTTCCAGTCAATGGCATCCCAGTCAACCAGACACCTTTCTGACAAGCAAAAACTGTTTAAAAACACATTATCTGTTCATTCGGAATAATTTAATTCTATTTGGTTACATAGCTTATTTATTTATTTATTTATCTAGCTGCTCATATGCACATTACGTGGATACAGACCGTTATTGAGCATGTTCAGCCTCCTGTTTCAGTGCTAAATGCTTTTATAAAACACACATGCTCAAACACAAACATTCTTAGTAGTTGCTTTGGCAACACAATCACTAAATGTAATTGTGATATTCTTTCATCTACTTCTCTCTCTCTGTATATAAAGTGTGTGTGTGAGAGAGAGAGAGAGAGAGAGAGAGAGAGAGAGAGAGAGAGA
>JAOTRR010000029.1:16618987-16629382 GCA_028570945.1 Gogo arcuatus
AGGAATTTCGCTGTGCTTGAGAGAGTACATGTGACAAAAATAAAGGCTTCTTCTTAGATAGATGGGGGGGTTCTTAATAAGAACCCAGAGGAAACAGCCCTGACAACCCATTTATTATTCTGCTTATTATTAAGTGGTCATTACATTTGAAAACCAGGAGAAAAGAAGTAGCATGCTGAGTGAGAAAAGAGGTATGAATGTTAAAATAGATTGGTAAGAGAGAACTTATGAAGCAAGCACTGTACGTGTTAGACAGAAAGAAGTGACAGACCAACACAAAGTGTGTTTCATTGAGATCTTATTCACCCTGGACTGACCTGAGGAGCTGATTCAAAATTTAAGGCCTTCATGTTATACCTAATGTGCCTCTGTGTTCCAGTGTTCCTTCAGATACATGGTCTTTTTGTAAATGCTTTGCACTTAATATATGTAGACATGAAGACCAGACTATTCCACAGTAATTGGGATTTAGTTCACAGAATTTAGCAAGAAAGAAATGTGGCATTAATTTGGAATGATTTCAAATTTCAAGCATGATCCATTTTGACCTAACAAGAACAGTGATCAAGTTTCACCTTAAATTATGTTATGTATACTAGCTGTGCACCTTGTGGACTCCATCTATGAACTATCTCCATCTCTGGGCTAAGCAATAATTAAATAGTTAATTTGAAATGCTTAAAGTCTCATAAATTAACGCTTATATAAATGTGTATATAAAAGCATGCATGGAATAAAACATGACGTTCATTATACAGTAGATAATTTCACCTGAATATTATACACTTAAAGCTAAAACTCTACTGATGCTTGTACCAAAGATCTTTCCAACACACTTAGCACTGCTTTACTCTATAGTATACAACTGTAGAAAATAAATTATTTATATTCTCACTATCCAGTGTCACCCAGAAGAGGATCAGTTCCCTTTTGAGTCTGGTTCCTCTCAATGTTTCTTCCTCATGTTGATTCAGGGAGTTTTTCCTTGCCAGCATCACCTCTGCCTTGCTCATTAGGGATAAATATACATCTACGTCTATATTCGGATATCTGTAAAGCTGACAATGTCCATTGTTAAAAGCGCTATATAAATATAATTGAATTGAATTGAAAATTGGTGAATTGTGGCATTATTTTCCTCTAACAACATGTCCTGTTATAGCACAGCGATTTTCCAACACTTATTATTTTTATTTAATAAAGAACAACACATGCTTTTTATCCACTTATAAGTATGTTTAATGTTGTAGAACATCTGTGAAACACATTAGTTCCTGTTATCGCTTATGTTATAGCAGCTATGAACAGTTATTCCTTTACCAGTCTCTCTTTACTCCTTCTCCTGAGGTTAAAAATACAAAAATGCTGCCTGCCATATTACCAAAAAAGCCTAAAAGCACAAGATCTTTAAGAAAACTTAAAAAAAAAACAGCTTTACCTCTGACTATTACAAAGCTCTGACTGGAGACTCCTTCTAAAAAAAATTGTTACTATAAAAACAATAATGTATTAGAACGAGTGCATTAATATAAAACTCTGCTTTGCCTTGCAACAAGAACTAGTTTCAGAGCTGCCGTTATAGAAAATGAATCAACACCTGACAAATCAGAAGTGAGAATTCAACAGCACTGTGGTATAAGCACATACTGTACAATCTAATGTTCAATCAATTGCCAAGCTAAAATCATTCCGTTTCTGTCTACAGCTAGATAAATAAAGATTGATGAGAGCTTAACAGTTAACTACATTAGCTACTTTTGCACAATGTAGAGCACAGCTTCCACTCCATCTCAGACTTAGGTCATGAATGATATATTAACTAGTAAAAGTGAACGGTCATATGGAAAGAAAGACAAGGGGGTATAACTATACCATAAATGGAAAAGTAAAAGTGAAAGGTCATATGGAAAGAAAGAAAAGGGGGTATAAACTGTACATGTAACATTATTAGTGACCTTCTCTTCAGATATACTTTTAGGCTCAACTGAGAAAGCAGAGGCTAGGAGCAACATGAGGAGAAACTGAGTTGTGTTGATCAAAAAGCAGCCAGCAGCAATTGGTATATACGTATTAGTCTCTCTCTCTCTTTCACACACACACACACACACACACACACACACACACACACACACACACGCAAATAGGTCATTTTTCATATCTTCATTCACACATCACTTACTTACATATGGTAGTCCATTATATCCAATGATGACATTCCTAGTCATTAATGGTTTGTTATTTGATGGCTGTAGAGTCCAATCCTTGATCCGCAGATTTCACTGCATGTTGGGCATGTGAAGTCTGGATTAGTGAGGGCAGGCATGACTGTGTGTCTCTCCGATGCCTCTCTGATTCCAGCTGCTCTACACCTGTGTGGCAGAGCTGCTGCCAGGTGGAACGGTTAATGGCAGCTTCTTTCAGTGAGGGGTCAATTTGACATTTCCTTAGTGATGCTTTTAGCTGGTTTTTGTACTGCTTTTTCTGACCCCCTGGTGGCTGGCTGCCCAGATGAAGTTGTTCACACAGGATTTGCTGTGGCAGGCACTCTTGAAGTATTCTGATAACTTGCTGAACCCAGTGCAGTTGGTGCTCAGTGACTGTGGCCTCCGTGCTCTTATAGTTTGTCCTAGCAAGCGCTTTGGAATGGGGTACACTGTCATGCCATGTGATCCCCAGGATTTGCTGCAGGCATCTAATATGGAAGCACTTCTGATAGGTATTTTGTGTGAATGTGAGTGTGAATGGATGTTTGTCTCTGTGTTGACCCTGCGGTAGATTGGCGATCTGCCCAGGGTGTACCCCACCTTTCACCCGAACTCAGCTGGGATTGGCTCCAGCTTCCTCAACATCCCTGATGTATAAGCAGTATAAATAAGGAATGGATGGATGAATGGATGGATGGATGATGTTCTATGGTGAGAACAGGCATAGTGGATGGAGACCTCCTATCACCTCAGTCTTGGTGGTGTTGACTGACAAGCCCAGTCTGGTGTAGGCCTTGACAACAGCGGCAGGTCTTCTGGGGTGTAAGCCACAAGCACACAGTCATCAGCATACTGCAGCTCAAGGACCTGCACTGCTGAGACCTTGGTGGTTGCCTGAAGCCTTCGGATATTAAAAAGGTTTCCACCTAGCCTGAAGTCTAGAGTGATCCCACTACTGCTGTCCAGCTCATCATGGAGAACATTTAAAGATGTTAAAGAGTACCAGTGCCAACACACAGCCTTGTCTTACCCCTGCTATAATGTAAGTGGTAACAGGAAGTTACTTGTCTCCAGGCCTTCCGTTACATATACAATACAATACAGTACAATACAATTCAATAGTTTATTTCATACCACACACAGAAAATACAAAAGGAAAGAAAAGAAAGAAACTTTACATATGTTGGGTATAATGCCACCTAGAAAATAACTACAAAGCTAATCTAGCTAGGTGGCATGGTCATTCAATATATTAATAACAAGTGGTCGTAAGACCCCGGTGCATACATTAAAGGGTACCAATTCCTGCCTCCCTATGGTCACATGGGCCACCATCCCATCATAAAACTGTGACAGGATGTTTATAAATTTTCCTGGGCAGCTAAATTTTATTTGGATGTCCCAGAATAGCTCTTGTTTCACAGTGTCGAAGGCTTTGGAGAGATCGACAAATGCCATGAATAGGTCCTGATGTTGTTCATGGCACTTTTTTTGTAGCTGTCTTACAGGGAAAATCATGTCCACAGTACTCTGGTTCTTCATAAAACCACACTGTGACTATGCCAAAAAATGTTTTGTAGGTACACCAGCCTGCATAGCATAACTTTTGCTAGGATCTTACCTGCAACACCTAGCAGCCGTATGCCACAACTGTTGCCACAGATGGAATTGTCATACTTGTTTTTGTAGAGAGTGACAATGTTAGCATCCCTCCATTGTTGAGGGACACTCTCCAGGACCCAGACCTGCAGGGTGTATTGGTGGATCATTATGGTGCACAAGTAGCCACCTTGTTTGAGGAGCTCTGCTGGGATACTGTCACTGCCAAGGGACTTGTTCTTGAGGGAGTTGATGGCCACTAGCACCTCTTTAAAGGTTGGTGGGTGGCCAAGGACTTGAATGGGTGGCTGATTAGGCAGCTCTTCCAGGATGGAGTGATCAGTTGGTGAGTGTTGATTGAGGAGGGCTTCAAAATGTTCAGCCCACCTTGCCAAGATCTGTTTTTGGACTTTCAAGATTGTGATTCTGTCTGTTGTTTTTATGGGTGTGATGGAGCAGTTCCTAGGACCCTATATGGATTTTATAGAGCTGTAGAAATTGCACGTCTTTTCTGTCAGCATATGATTGGATTTCTTGAGCTTTGTTAATCCACCATGTATTTTGTAAAGCGCATAAGGTTGTTTGTGTCAGTAAAGTGGTGGTAGATGTAATCGCTGGAAGGGTTTATTGTAAAAAAACAACAAGCAGGCATATAATCCAAAATGCAAGGCAGAATCAAAAACCAGAAGACAGGCAAAGTTCATGCAAGGCACAAACAAACTCGACTAGGCAGAGACAAAAGGCAGAATAACACTACAAACAAAGGCTCAGTAAGGTCAGACACTAGAGTACTGAGCGTTTTGTTTGTCTGTGTGCTTTCCGAGTCCTTATATGCATGCGCCGTGATTGCCCTCTGATCAGGAACAGGTGCCTTGTAATTAGTCCTTGAGGTGTGTGCTGCTCGCTCAGAGCGTGAATGCGCATGGACACGAGTGATAATTTGAGGCATGCCAAGCGTGAACAGGCGCGGATGCGCATGGATGTGACAGAAGCCCCACCCCCAAGAGTTCCCTCCAGGCACTAAAACCCTCCTTGGATGGCCCTGGGGCTAAGGACCTGGCACTGGACGAAGTTCCCTCGGCGTTCTGCTCTGGCTCAGGAAGGACGTGGCACTGGAACATGGGCTTAGGCGGAGGTTTGGGTTCTGGTTGGGCTCTGAATGTGGGTGAGGACACAGGTGGAGGCTTTGGTTCAGGCTTGGAATAGGACTGGGTTGTGGATGCAGGTGGAGGTTTAGGCATAGGTTTAGACGTAGGTTTGAGCATTGTCATGGGCTCGGGCATGGGCTCAGGCATAGACTCAGACATGGGCATGAGCATGGGCATGGGCCCTTGCGTCAGCATGGGCATGGACTCAAACATGGGCAAGCATTCAGGCATGGACTCCGAGGCAGGTCTAGGCCTCATTTGAGTGACAGTCTCATCCTCGCTGAAGCCCGGCGGCGGAGCGATGATGTCCTCGAAGCCTGGCGGCGGAGCGACGATATCCTCGAAGCCCAGCAGTGGAAAGAAGAGCTCGTCCCTGCTGAAGCCAGGCGACAGAATGAAGAACTCGTCCCTGCTGAAGCCAGGTGGCAGAGCGACGACGAAGCCAGGTGGAGGAGCATAGAGCTCATCCCTGCTGAAGCCAGGCAGCCAAGTAACGCCATCTTTGAAGCCAGGTGAATGAGTGAAGAGCTCGTCCCTGCTGAAGCCAGGCAGCAGAGCGACGACATCTTCGAAGCCAGGTGGAGGAGCGAGGAGCTCGTCCCCGCTGAAGCCAGGCGGTGGAGCGATGACCTGGTCCTCGCTGAAATCTGGAGTGGAGGCCACCCTGTCAGCCTCTGGAGCATGCTGTGGAGTGGAAGCCGCCCTGTCAGCCTCTGGTGCTAGCTCTGGAGCGGAGGCGTCCCTGTCTGCCGCTGCATCGGCCTCTGGAGGGAGCTCTGGAGTGAAGGCCTCCGCATCTGCTGCTGAGTTGACCTCTGAAGTATCAGCCCCCCCCCCCAAAATTTCTAGGGGATCCTCCTTCCCTAGAGCCTGGAACAGGTGTATGAGCAAAGCGCAGAATGACTTGAAGTCTCGGAGGCACGGATGTTCTATGGTGAGTCAATACTTGGCCCAGTGGTGTGCTCGCCCAGTGAGCCAATACATCATGCACCCTACCCAGAGGTTGTTCGCAGGCTTGGGCTCCACCAGCTCCTCATAGAATAGCCTGCATTGGAGCAAAAATCCATCTAGCAAGTAATCCACTCCATTACAGGGTGCCGGGATGTCCAATCCTAACCGCTGCAGAAAACAAACCGATCCAGGCTGAGGAATGGAAACTCTGGCATGGCGTTGTGCAGCGTACCTGCTCTCTTCCACTACATTCATGTTTAGGCAAAGTAATCTGTCAGTAAGGTGGTGGTAGACAGATGTAATCACTCAAAGAATTTATTGTAAAAAACAACAAGCAGGCATATAATCCAAAACGTAAGGCAGAATCAAAAACCAGAAGACAGGCCAAGTTCACACAAACACACTCGACTAGGCAGAGACAAAAGGCAGAATCCAAAATACAGACATGAGTCAAAAAGCAGAATAACACTACAAACAAAGGCTCGGTAAGGTCAGATACTAGAGTACTGAGTGCATTACTTCGCAAGGTTTGTGTGCGTTCCGAGTCCTTATATGCACGCACTGTGATTGCCCTCTGATCAGGAACAAGTGCCTTGTCATTAGTTCTTGAGATGTGCGCTGCTTGCTCATAGTGCGAATGCGCGTGGATGCGAGTGATAGTTCAAGGCGTGCCAAACACGAACGCACGCAGATGTGACAGTTCGTACCTCCTTGTGTGCTGTTTGCCACTGTTGCTGGAGGATAGAGAATGCAGGGCATTTGAGAGTAGCCCTGTGTGCTCTGCGCATGGTTTCCAGCAGGGACATGGTGTCAGAGTTCTCATCAAACCGGTCCTGAAGTTTTCTAGCTTTATAGCTGATACAGTCGACTACAGCTTTGTGTAACATTGAGATTATGGAGGTCCATTTTTAATCCATGGTGTTATCAGAGCACAGAATGGCTTCAAATTCTGGTGCCTTCTTACCTACAGAATGACATAACATGTTCCTTTCTGGGGCTGACTTTAACTAACCACAGTTCAGCTGCATTTTAGTAGACTTCCTGAGACGCTGTGGACCTTGGGTGCATACAAGATGTTTCAAATTTGGTCTTCTGCTGAAACAATGTGTTCATAATGGTGAGGTCATGCTCTGCATAGAGTGTGAGTAGCCTCAAGCTGTTATCATTGACCTGCCCAACACTATGCCTACCCATTACTCCATTCCCTATAGTCACTGTTTCATCCCACCCTAGCA
The DNA here is from genome assembly GCA_028570945.1 of Gogo arcuatus. Taxonomy (NCBI): domain Eukaryota; kingdom Metazoa; phylum Chordata; class Actinopteri; order Siluriformes; family Anchariidae; genus Gogo; species Gogo arcuatus. The sequence goes on from JAOTRR010000029.1 coordinate 16,626,125, forward strand.
TTGATGTCACCCAGACGAAAAATCTTGTCATTCTTGCGGATACAGTGAAGGGCATCATCCAGGAGCTGGTAGAAGCCATCCTTCACACTGTTGTCTGATGGCAGTTTTGGTGCATATGCACTTAGCAGAGTAGCATAGTGTGTCTTTGCTTGTGGGATGTGGAGAGTCATCAGCCTCTCACTTATTCCAGTGGATGTTTCAGTGAGGCTATTCTTGACTGCCAGTCCCACACTATGCTGATGTTGGTCACCAGGGGGGTAGCCTCTCCAGAAGAAGGTGTACCCTCCCTCTTCTTTCAGAGAGCCTTCACCCAGGAGCCTTGTCTTGCTATGATCAGTATTGTCCACATTGTAGCACCTCAGTTACACACACACACACACACACACACACACACACACACACACACACACACACAAATTCAGAATCTTTTTTGTGAGAAGTCCAGCCTTCTTGGAAACCATTGGAGCTCAACATAAGATCATGGTATTCCTGCCGTTCAGTAAAATGTGTCAGCATGAGAATTAATCTCCTATTGAAAACACAAACATGGTTGCATATGTTCTCATATGGACTCAGATGGATATTAATGTCATAGGTCATGTGTTCTAGTGTGTTTTCTACCGCTGTGCTGCATACCAGAATGTAATACATAACATCTCTGTAAAGAATCCATGCTGAATTTGGTTAGTCCTTTGCCTAAGGTACTGCTCAAACTGAACAAGTGATGTGGGTGGGGCTAAAATTAGTGCAGGTTGTTTGGTCAAGCAAAATTGTTACACATTTGTCCTGATAATATCTCTGGCTAGAATGATTTTTGTACCAGACAGTGATCAGTGGTTTAGTGACTTCTAAAATCTCTTCCTCTTCCGAACTGTACTTTTTCTGGTAGATTTAGGAGACAATATTGCAATTTCAGAATACAATTTTTACACAATTTTTTTAATACACAGAAGCAAACTATTCTCTGGCCCCTCTGACTACACCGAACAAACAGGAGAAAACACTGGTCAGAATTCAATTTAATGTTAACTATGACTTTTTCTAGCTTGTTAGATGAAAACAAATGTTGCTTACGTGTGTGCCTTATATGTCCTATGGACATCCTACTCAGGCCATGCATGGAGAGAGGTAAACATATTATGTTATTTTCTATGGATGCAAATTAGTATTTTGCTCCCATTATAGCTTGCCACCCCAATACAGTCATTGGGTCTAACTTGGCTGCCCCACTGTAAAAGGTCTGCTACAGCCCTGAGTCCTGGGTTTGCATTTGTTACTGTTCTGTTCTGCACTGTCTGGTGGAAAACTGTATAAAGTATTGACCTTAGTTGTATGACGATATGTGTACAGCTCAAATCTCTATTATAAATGAACCCTTTTAACTTTTTGCCAAAGATGGGCAACCTAGGATCTGTCATTATAGTCTGCATGACTGCTTTGTGACTATATTTCTCCAGTCCCTCATTTTTGGCTATGTTGCTTGTATAATGGTCTTGCAATTGTTGGTCAGTTGGTGAAAACATCACTGTTGCTTTCTTTAGCAGTCCTGTTGGATTCTACGTTATTTGTAAATCACGTGCGATAAAAACACCTGCTCTAAGAATAATGTTGGCCAGTTTTACAAACCTAGCAGAGGCTGAATGATTATACTGATTTTGACTCTGGATTGCCATATGTCACTTCCATTCAAACCAACCTGGCTCATTCCAGTCCAGTTTAAATGACGTGGTTCATAAGTGTGTAAGGCTGGAAAGAGTATTTAGTCCTTACATACTAGCATGAGCTTGGAAGTCTGTTTTGAACATGTAAATAGAAATAATAAACCTGACAAGGGATTGGAAATCATAGTGGAGACACATCTATATTGTGTACTGTCTCAGACAGACAGACACGTATACACAGTGCACAGGAGCATGTCCTACACAAATGCGTCAGCAGGCTAAGCTAGCACAACAATTACAAATTCAAAGTGTTTTGCTTCACCCTATTTTGCATACGGACAAGGCCGTGTCTCATAAAACACCGATTCAGTAAACCCATTGTTTACAGCAATAGATATTTCACAATAAACCTATAGTTTAGGAGAGCCTAAAAAGGGTCGCAAAAAAAAAGCGAATGTCGTAACAATGTGTTATTGTAGTTTAATCAATATCTAAGCCCTGACTCAGGAATGCGAAACCCTTTTGAACGTTTAATCTGTTTGTGTGTTTTTCACATCATCAAAATGTAGACAAGTTGTTATTTTTAGTTACATTGCAATGTAACTTTGTCCTCCATGTTTGTTTTCCTCACTGATTGGGAGATTTAAAAAAAAAGCACGATGTCATTTGGTGCTTTTCTGAAAAGTTGAACTTTGGAAGCACTTCCGTGTGGTGGGAAAAAAATGCAAAATGCTAGTTGCAGTGCTTTTTAAAAGCAGCCGTGTTCCTCCGGTCTTGTGGTCACTTCCTGCTTTGCAGCCACAGGTTACATTTAAAATGTCTACTGGTGGTGTCTACAGCAGCTGAAGGTAATAGACAAGCTTATTTGTCCACTAAGACTACATACAACAACAACAACAAAATACCCCTAGAGTTTCATTAGTAAAGATTCTGTTCTTCTGTCTTAAAAGGGTGTACAGTAGTAGGGACAGTAGTCTCACCTCAGATACACCACTGAGCATGCATTTGATGGCTTTTGTACACTTTTCTGGCCACAGGCTTCAGAATCCTGATAAGAACTCTCATTATACCTACACACTTCTACCTGTACCATGCATACCTATCGTCTCTTCATCTCAGTGATGATCAGGATCCATCTGACGGAAAAGGAGTTCCCCCTGTTGTGGGTGTGTGTGGGTCCAGCTGTGCTTTGGCTGACAAAGAACGTGGCAGAAATGTGCCGGCACTAACCACCTGTATGATGATTCAGTCAGACAAACATTCAGAAATTTCTACTATATATATTTACTTTTTAGTAGCAAGAGAATAGAAATTTTTAATTGAAATTTATAATCTTACAAATTGTCATTGTTCAAGAATCAAGAGTTTCATGCTGGAAAAACGTTGAGTTCCAGTTAGCATAACATAATTGTACAGTTTACTTAACTACACAATCATTACAAAAGTGAAAATGATCTCTGTAATAGACATTTGTGGGATTTTTCATATTTTAATGGTTTTCATAAATATTTCAGTGTTCGCTCATTTTTATAAAGCTGCTTTGTGACGTCTATTGTTAAAGGTGCTATAAAAATAAGGAATCCAACAAAGCTTTAGA
>JAOTRR010000030.1:323523-333842 GCA_028570945.1 Gogo arcuatus
AGCTTTACAGAAAAATAAAGACTTTAAACATATGAACTAATTTTATCCCTAATAATATTGTCCATGGCGGACTTTAATGAAGTCTGGCTCATTATAAATATAATAAAGCATTGGAAGAGGGACAAGTAATCCACATCTACTTTCTCTGGACTAGTTATATAAACACACTGTTATTAATTATTATTATTAATGAAGGACTAACAGTGGAGTGAAAGTGAATTCTGGATGTGTTTGAGGAGTTCTCCCAGCAGGGGGAGACACCACCTCTGTAATGGACACTATAAACACTACATACAGACCACCTAACATGCATGTAGACATTATGGTAAAGTGTTTACTGTGACCACGAGGCTCAGTGGCTAAGGGTTCGGACTGCTCATCAGAAGATCATGAGTTCAAATCTCAGCACCTCCACACTGCTACTGTTGGGTCATTGAGTGAATTCCTTAATCCTCAGCTATAACAAGTCTCAATTATACATCTCTGAGCAAATTTAAATCAGTGTTACAAAGAACCAATTCCACAACAATTAAAGATTTATTCTTCACCAAAACTATTCGTGTCTAAGACTCTTCTTTTCTTCAGTGTTTAATCTGATCTTTAATCTTCACTGTACTTCAGGTGTATTAAAGCAGCAGTGTGAAGGAAATTTTTCAGTGTGAATGGTTTGAACCTTTTAGTTATCTCACTACCATCAGCCTCTGAGACACACAGTGCTCCATGGGCAGCAGGTCAACTCACTACTCTCGGATTTGTGCTTAACATACAGCAAAATTCATTTCACCAACTTGTATTTCCTTCATTACATCATTAGGTGTGTTTTTGCTGAACTCCTGCAGTAGTGCTGATGTCAGGATAGCAAACAAAAACCTAAAATATCACGTACACTTAATTTAAATGCGGCTGTTTGAATGAGTAATATTTCAAAATAGTATCACACAAAAACTGTTTTCAAAGTTAGAGCAATATTCATAATATTAATTTGTAAATAAATGAATTAAACAGAGGATATTATGAGTTTCTCTCATGACCCCATTTGTAAATCAAAAGCCCCCATGTTTGTGGACTCCTGCTTAAATGGCACCACCACACAATCTTTGATGGGTTTCAATAATAAGGACTCCGTCATGAACACGTGTCCAACAGGAGGAACACTCAACTCTGAATGTTATGATTAGCCTTGAGATGGAACGTGTACAAAACCTTTATGGTGCTTTCAGCTTTAATCCAATGCAATGTTAGATTTGTACGAGTCTTGATGCTGTACATGAAAATAAAACTCAGCAGTGTTTAACAGCTTTCCAAACCTGTCCTGATGCAGTAGTTGAAGCCATATTCATGGTAACCATACAGGCTGATGACCCCCTTTGATTTCCATTCCCCCTGAATGTGATCAGCGTTCATTTCCATCCACTTTGATTATCTTAAATTATTCCTGAAAGGAAAGTATGTGAATTAGGACAGGTGGTTTACGTAAGTCATTACAACTGGTACAGGTATTAGACAGCTGGATTACTGGATGGAAACATCACTAAAATTATGAAGTCACAGCACTGATTGGTTTCCTTCTTCACATTTTAGGTACATTTCAACTTTCTGCTCCAAAACTTCATTTATTTTCTACCACTTATTAAGAGGTGATTTCTTGTTTTTAGATTAATATTCAGTTATTTGTAATTATATTTTATAATTGTAAAGGTTTCATTGTGTTGATGTTGAAATTTGAAGTAATTATAGTAAGTTTTACAGGAGCCACTGTTTTGGTCAGGACTGCTGAGGGAACAGCAATGAAGCAGCGTCTGTTCATACTCCTGTTTCTCACAGGTGAGCGAAAGTGTTTATCAGAGACCTGGTGCATTAAACAAATATTTAAACTTAAACATGTAAAAACACTTACTTTCTTGTCTATTGAACAAAAATGTACTTGACAGTTTTATGAACGTCCTTACCAAACAACTCAGTCAGCATGAGTGGCAGTTTAAAATACTGATGTGATGGTTAATTTCACGTGTTTTACAGAAAGGAGGCATTTGGTAGCTGTTGTTCAACTACACTGGTGGTCCTACTTTATGATCCTGTACATGTCTAGCAGCAGGAATTATAATATCAGAACTTTAAACTTGCATTTTATATAAAATTGCCTCCAGAGTAGTTCAGATCTGCATCACTGTTTGTAGATAGTTTCAGAGTTGGGCTCTTTAGGGCATTTTAGAAAAAAAAGAAGAAAAAAAAACTTTCCACGTTGGAAAATATCAAATAGTAAAAATATCCCAAGGGCGTTTTTCCTGTTGCAGGTTTAATATTATACAAAAAAAAGTTTAAAAAAAAAAAAATACATACCTTCTCCACAGGAGTCGTGCCCCACCTCCAGGCTGATAGGCGTATGTACTTTCTGATCCTACAGGGGAAAACATGGCCTGATGAGGCTTACTGCAGAGCCAACTACGATGACCTGGCTACCATTGAAGGTTGGGCTGACCTCGCCAATGTCCAATCTGAAGCACAGAAACAACAGTTCAGTTCTTATGCTTGGATTGGATTATACACTAACACTACTGCCTGGCGCTGGTCCCTTGGAAACCAGTCACTAGGATATATGACAGACTGGTATCTGAATGTACCTTGGTAAGAGCCGAACAAGGCAAACGGATATGAAGAGTGCTGTGCTTTCTGTCCATTGGGATGGTTTGATCGATTGTGTCTGGAAAAATTTGCCTTCGTGTGCTTTGATGGTGAGGAAGAATTTACTTTTCATTTTATGTCTTGTCAGAAGAAAAGGTTGTACCACAGCAGGATCATTAATCCTCAGTGTCACAAAGTTTCATAAACTTTTAGTGACATTTCATGCACATGGGAAATGATGGACTGCTGATCTGTGCAAATTCACCAATGTCTGAAAACCCCACAGTTCTTTTTAAACACAATTATCAAGAACAAAAATGTTTGGAGGGTTTTTCCCCACAAAAAATTAACAAAATGCATTTGTGTAAGTAAAGTGTGAGTATAAGACACACCTTTTACCACTACTGCTGATTTTACACAGATTCTGTGGTTCAGCCGTCCATCTTTACCGCATTACTGAAAAACACAACGGTTTTATCCTGCAATCTGTTTACTTTTCTCATATAGATCCCAATACGCTCCAAAATTCAAGAAGTGTTAACTGCATATTTTTTCATTCTCACAGACAGAGAAACTGGCACTGACAAGTACATTTACTATTCTACTCTTCTGTCATGGAGTGATGCTCAGAGCTACTGTAGGCAGCATCACACAGACCTGACCAGCTCAAGAGACACAACTGAAAACTCGATCATAATGAAAAAAATTCCTCAGACTAATGGTTTCAATTGGTTCGGCCTGTTCAGAAACAGCTGAATGTGGTCAGATGGAACCAACTCAACCTTCATTGTTTGGGCACCGAATCAACCCAAAGAGAGTGAAAACTGTGTTAACATATATAACAGTGAGGCCATTAATTCTCCGTGCTCAGATGTTAAACCTTTTTTCTGTCACTCAGGTGATTTACAGCTGTATTTAATATCATATTTTGACAAATTTCTTTTTTTTTTCTTTTAGAAAGTAATGTTAATTGTATGTGTACATGTGTGCATTTCTGCAGTTCTGAAGCCAAGAAAACAGCAAATCATCAGGGTGAAGGTTCGGTCCAATCAGGACGTGAATCATCCTGCAGTAATGTTGGCCATCTTGGAGAAGGTGAGTTTCATCCTTCATAATTATCCTGTTCTTCAGTCTTCATCAAGCTGTGAGAGCCACACACTGTATTATAATTATAATCTGATTTCCTGTAGCATTTCTACGAATCTCACTGGAGATTAGTGTCTATTCTGTATAATTTAGCAATAAAAGTCTTAATCTGTGCTTTCAGATCCAGCAGAAAATGAAGGATCATGGGATGGCCATGACCACCACGCTGAAATGGAGAGAGAAATCAGATGGAGTGGTGTTTCACAAGGAAAAAGAAAAAATACAACATTAGGAATAAAGGCAACATGAATATGTGACCTCCAAGTCTTTATCCATTAAATCATGTTCTCCTGTAGTGCATTAGACATGTTAGTGAAAGTGATGAGTTCACAATGTAGGTCATTTATTAAAGGAATGTTTTAGTGAAAAATCTCATTCACATTATTTTCCCTAATGTAGTCAATCAGCTATGACATCCTTGGTGCCTCAGCAATTTAAAATTTTCATACTGCAACACTTATTGATGGCTCTCTACCTCTAATTACTAGCAGTTTAGAAATGTAAAAGTGCACTGATTTCATGGTGCGGGCCGGAGAGTGTGAAGCAATATCTAAAAATCTTCACAACTCTGATAGACTGTTTTTAAGCTTTAAATATAGACAGTTGTTAATTAATCAATGAATTTGTAAAGCCATTTATTGTCAGAGGTGTCAACAGATTGTAAAAACAGCACTTAAATAAAGCAATATAACAAAATTTTAGAGTCATGTCTGAACACACCTGATTTCATGTGAGCAATTTTTATTGATTCACATCGCGGATGGATACTATGATAACTGTACAGGACTGAGTTTCACCAAAGCATCACAAAGGTAAGATCATCTTAACTGAGAGAGAGAGAGTGAGATTACTCTGATGATTTGTTCGGTGATTTTTTGGGGGAAAACTCGACCCAGAGCAGTATCATAATTTTTACTCTACAATATGGGGATTAAAAAAAAAAATTATAATAATTTTTTTTAAAACACAGTCTTTCACAAACACAACCTGAACCTGACCACAGTGAACATTTGGCAATATATTTAAGCTATAAACTATCAAATATAATAATATATACAGTTGCGGTCAGAAGTTTACACACACAGACATGAATGTGATGGCAATTTTGGACTTTCAGTGATGTCTTTGAACTGTCGTTTTTCTGTAGCAGAATGATAGTAAAACACACATCTTTAATGAAAAAAAAGAATTTGGTGCACAAGTTTTAATTTATTTTGAGTTTTCTGAAATCAACAGGGTCAGAATTATACATTAGGTAGTCTGTGTTAATTGCAAATAGGTGTCGCAAGTGTATCATTTTTGTACATAATCTCCATTTCATTCAAAGCAAGTGTTCCAGCACTGAACAAGGGGTCTGACTTCCTCTAGAAATTTTTTTATTCAATTCTGATTTATGTTGCACTTTTAAGGTTTTCACTTGACTCACCCTTATACAACTGAGCAAAGATTTAATAGTATGCAAGTCTTAGTAAAATTGATGAATGTGACCATTTTGAGGACAAACTTATTTGGTTTTTTCCTCTCACTAAATGCATTTCCCTTTCAAATAGAATCAGAACATCACACCAGTAATCAAATGAGCAGCCCAGACGTAAATGTGATCAAATAAACTACTTGCACAGTCTCAAAACTCTCTAAAATGTCCTTATAACATCATATCTTTCCATTTATAAATGTAGAATATACAGTATATCTGTTTAATGCACACTGTAAAATAGCTGTAGTTGTATAAAGTGTGTATGTAGTTATTTTTCTTCCTATCCTGAAGTGCTTTTGGAATTTGAAAAGTTAACTTTTGTAATTAACATGTCATCAAATCAGTATCAAAAAAAGACAAAGAACAAATAAAAGTAGTGGGGACAATTAGATACTGAGGTAATTGTGATTTGTTTAAACTGGAATAGTATGAATTTTAGTGGTGCACAAATGTGAACAAAGCCTTAAAACTTCAGATATTGAAGTCAACTTGAATAATGTGAATACGGTTTGCACCATACAGGTAATTTGGCCAATATAATTAGCACTAATGGGGGAAAAAAAGCACTTCAATACATTTCCCATTATTCAAACGCCCCTGTAGTGGCAGGACTAATTTGTTTGTGCTCTGAGAAAGGAGACCAAAGTGTGCAGCTGCAGTTTCAAAACAACAAATTAAACACACTCAAAGCTATTTTCAATTATTCTAACACATTTAGTGGAATATACTGCATATAGTACATGTTCACAAACCTTGGCCTTTAAATCAGTGACCATTCAGGTCACTTTGTAGTGTACATGTATTGACTGTAGTGCCTCATTGTTCAGCAACATGTATTGTTAGCCTTCTACCTCATCCATCTGTGGTGTTTTAAACTCTGTGAACATTTTAGACACTTTTGTCAACACACCTGCCTTGTAGTTGGTCAGTGATGATCTACTTGCACATCATACACAGATGGGTGCCAATACTTTGTTCAGCGCAACAGATGGGCTACCGTCAGCAACTGTACACCGACACAGTGACCTTCATAAAGGTGGAGCTCATAATTCACTGGCAAATAAACTTGTATCAAAGGATTAATCATGTCTTAAATTGATATGTATTTTATTGATATATTTAATTGCTATTCCTGTTATATGCAGGAAACGTTCTCATTTTTTTCTAAATAATGTCTTTTTTTGTAAATGGCTTTTTGTAAACAACACTGATTATCTTTTATGAAATTATAGTATAGTGCTTTAACATATCAAGTATACCAAGTCATGTCAATCAGAAGACTCTTCTGTACATCCTCACTTATAATTAGAGTCACCGCATGGCAGGGGTTTGTTTCTTACCTGGAGGGTCAGTCATATCATGTGAAATGGAGAAGATCCACATCTGCCCTCCAAAGACTCTCCACTGGTGTCTCACAAGGTGCAGTGCCAAGTGCTCTTCTGTTCTGCCTCTGTACCCGCTCTCACAGTGAGGTCGTATCCCCTGTACCCGCTCTCACAGTGAGGTCGTATCCCCCGTACCTGCTCTCTCAGTGAGGTCGTATCCCCCGTACCCGCTCTCACAGTGAGGTCGTATCCCCCGTACCCGCTCTCTGTGAGGTCGTATACCCCGTACCTGCTCTCATAGTGAGGTCGTATCCCCTGTACCCGCTCTCACAGTAAGGACATATCCTCTAGACCCGCTCTCTCTGACGTCATACAACAAATTTAAAAATAGACCAGCACTCACTAAATTTAAGGCACTCATCACACCCTGCTCTTTTCAGAAAGTCTCTCTTGGACCATCTAGTTAGGCTCAACTGCACCCACCATCCCTCAACATACAAGGAAGACATACACCAAGTCTCTTCATTGTCCTGCACCCAGGTTGTGTATGGCCCCAAACAACAGTGAAGACTCACTTTTCAAGAAACATTTAAAATAAGCACTAATTAAAAAAAACACATTGTACTACCTAGGTAACAATGTTAGCTTGATAGTTTTCTTAAATCCTGACCTATTTCTACTAGAGTGAGGAAACAGTTTAACAAAGTCAAGGTATAGAATCTATTAAACTTGAATCTATTAAACCTGACAATACAGTGACTGTGCTACTGTATTCTCACTAGATCTCGGTGCCACTTTTGACATTGTGGATCTTTATTGAGCAACTGGAGCACATGGTGGGCCTTAAGGGGGTCGTGCTGGACTGGTTTAAGTCCCATGTTAAATCACAGGACTTTCACATTCAATGTCATTGGCTGTATCTACTGATTGGAGTCCCCCAAGGACCAGTACAAGATCTGGTGCTTTTGTCATTATATGCTTCCATTGGGCAAGATCATCAGTAAAAACAATCTCTCATTTCACTTATGTACTGATGATACTTAGCTCTGTGTCCCTGAGATGTTTACTGATTTATGCTTTACTAAAATTTGTTTGGAAAATTTTAAAAGCTGGATGGCAAATTAAATTTTCTCCAGTTAAGTAAATACAAAACAGATGTTTTTGGCACCCCTAAATCTGCAAACTGTTTAATAAATAGTCCAGGACCACTCATTATTGCCAGTTATTTGTGAGTAATTGTTGACCCCTTTTTTTTTTTTTGACTTGTTAGACATGCTGCCCAAACAAGAAAGTTAGACTGTTAATAAGTCCTCTTTAGCACAGTTAATATAGCTGCTAGACTGCTTACATGTCAGCCTGCTTTTGGCCTCCCTCCACTGCATCCCTGTGCATTACAGGATCCAGTTTAAGATTATTTTCTTTTTTTTTTTAAGCTCTTCATGGACTTGTGCTTCTCTACATCAGTGATATAAGTTCACTGTATCCAGCCCCCATGTCTCTTAGATCTTCAGGTCAGCTACTTGTGGCTGTTCCATGGCTTTCCCAGCGCTGTCCCCAGGACATGAAGCAGCTTACTGCTGGACATTAGATTTACTCCCAATGTTAGTTTTTAAAACAAGTGACCATTAACATTTACAAACTCATTACAGTCAGTCAGTAAGACCTGAGCTAGGAAAGAGCCGTTCCCATAACTCCAACAATATTTCTGAGATCGAACAACACAAGGAGACACAACTCTGATCAGAGGCCAGCATTCAGTCATTTACTACTTTATCCAATGCTGTCTCAGTACTGTGATCAGGCCTAAATCGTGAGTGAAATTTCACACACTGTAGAATTAATCAACTGTTTATTTTTTCTAAATGAATTTTTTGTCTGTTGATTCATTTCATACAAAAAGGGAAAAAAATGTTTACAAACATGTACAATACAAAAACTGACTCAGGGCAGAGCTTCAAGTTGTCCATCATCAGTCCTGTACACAAACACACTGTTTCACCCTCTGTCTCTACTCTTTCCTTATTCAGGCTACAATTAAGGTACAGAGAGAGACAGAGAAAGACAGAAAGAGAGACAGAGTGGGTGAGACAGCTCTGCTACTCCTATAAAGTTCATCCCTTCATACTCAGACCTCCACTAATTAGGGAGATGGGACAATGGAGAGTGGATGACGTTATGCTTAAGGGGTGGAGCCACAAGTATAGTGCTATTTGGGGCAGAGCTGCTCCAGTTGTTCCTGATACTCAGTGAAGAGACGCTGAAATCGCAGATTCTGTCCCACCACAGGCAGCACGTCCATCAGCAGGTCTCTTTTCCTCATACCCTGCGTGCGCACGCGCGCACACACACGCACACACACACGCAATACAGAATTATGATGCGAGATGGTATCCTGAGTGATAGGACACGTTATGACATTTAACACAGGATTATTATCCTTAACACATCATTCTGCTACCATGACAATGAGAATTATTACGTTTCAGGACAATAGCTACTCTTCGTTATTACACCACTAAACACCATGAGTAAATTTTAATTTCTTTAGAGGTATGGTGAAAGAATACTGACACAAAGCCCTACAATCATCAAGGTTCTCCTGTGAGGACATGGGGAGATATCTAAATAAAACCTAAACACAGTCAGGTCCATAAATATTTGGCCACTGACAAAGTTATTATTTTATATCTGCCACAGTATACTGGAGTTTAAATTAAACAATGAACATGAGTGCAGACTTTCAGCTTCAATTTGAGGGTACACCTAATAGGACACACCTGTGCACCAGTATAACCCATTTCTGTTAAATGCCACGCCTCCCTCACCAACCCAACAAGGAAACCCTTCAAATCAACCAGATGACCGAGAGGGTTGTCACAATGTCTCATCCATCACAGTTGGTTTCCATGCTCTTCAGGGGTTTTGCTGTTCCTGAGCTCACTAGTGTGTTCTTTCTTTTTAAAAATGTACCAAACAGCTGATTTGGCCACACCTAAATGTTTTTGCTCTCTCTGATTGGTTTGTTTTGATTTTTCAGCCTAATAATGGCTTACTTGTCTGGCAGTGACAGCTCTTTGGACTTCATATTGAGAGTTAACAGCAACAGATTCCAAACACAAATACCACACTTGAAATCAACTCTAGATATTTTATCTGCTTACTTGTAAATAATGATGGAATAACACATATCTGACCATGGAATAGCTGAGCAGTCAACTGTCCAATTCCAACAGTGTAATTCCTACACTGTTCACCCGATTTAGATGTAAATACCCTCAAATTAAACCTGAAAGTCATGTTTTCATATTCGTTAGATAATTCAACTATATTATACTTTGCTAAGCAGCTAAAATAACAATTTCATCAACATTCAAATATTTATGGACTTGACTAAAAAGTCACTAAGTTTACGTCACACAGCTGTGAGGAAGTGAAACGGTGCCTCTGTGTTGTGAAAAATTGCACTAGCTGTGAATATAATAAACTTCGCCTCTCATCATGTTTCCTCAACTCCATGTCTGTTATGTTGTTTTATCTCTATAGTGCTGCTGATCAGTGTTTAACCACATGATGGTGCCGTTTCTCTTCCTCTAATAAACTTACCAGCACTGTCGACTCCCATGCACTGCTGCTGGATTTATGCACCGGTCCCAATAAATCCTTACACAGTTCCCTCAACCGCTGCTCATAACCTGGATACACACACACACACACACACACACACACACACACACACACACACACACACA
>JAOTRR010000030.1:470591-483289 GCA_028570945.1 Gogo arcuatus
AAGTCCTAAAGTCATCATGGTGATTGTAGTCCGCAGCCATCACAGCACAACTGTAGGTGTGCAAGGCTGCATTAATGTGCACTTAATGTGTAAGGCTGCATTATCTGGAACAGCGAGCTGGAGGTCACACGCGTTTGTCACAGCGTCTCTGTGTCTGCTTGTGCTAATCTCACATGCTAGCTGCTAATTAAGCCATTATCTAGCACTAATTAGTTTCCTGACTGTTCTAATATACACATATTTAAACCACATACTGCGTTTGGGACACAGCCCAAGTCTGAATTGGACCTGTGTGTGTTTTAGAACGTTCTCCTTCAGATGATTATGAGACAAAATATGACTTTATTTCACTTTAACACACACACACACACACATGTGAAGGACATACAAGTCCAGTTCTGCTCCATTAGCCCAAGTGCAAGAATTAGAAAGAGACAGAAAGAGAAGAAAGAAAGTTAAAGGTGCCACAGAATGCGTTTATTCAGTATTTAAATTGTTCGCTGATGTCTAAATAAAAAGTATGTAACTTTGGTTGGGGTGAAAAATGACCAGATGTGGTTTTACATGCCCATTTACACCCCTAGAATTTGGCTCGAGAATGAAACAAGCTGTATTCCCTTTTTGGTGGGATCATTAATATGTTGATGAGCTCTGCTTTGATTGGCTGAGAGCAGCACGATGATACCGTGATAGTCAGGGTTGCCAGATATGTTCTGGTGTATCTCAATCAACTAGAGATATAAATCTCATTCAGCATAAAGAAACTCAAAGCAATCTGAACTTCTGTCAACTTCCAACAAACTCACGCTCACAGAGGAAATGTTACTGTAAATTAACACAAACCTTAATGATATCAATCTGGCAACCCTGGCTGTGGCTCACAGCAAAATCTAAGCTCTAAGCAACTGCACTAGTTAGCTTCCAAGTTATGTCTGGTTGATAAATAAATTCATAAATTAGAGATTTACTTGACAAAGTTACTGACAAAAATGCATCTGATATTGTAGATTTATATGATAATGCAGGCTATTTCTTTGATCTGGCTTCAATCGTCAAAAAGTGGATAAAATCACACCACAGCATGGCTACTTCCAGGTTCAGATTGTGATGCTAATAAAGTTGGAACTGCATCTCTCTGTAATCAGTGTCAAATACTGAGTGAAGTCTGCTCGATAGTGCCCAAAGTTTGATAAAGTGTCCGGAGTGAAATGTGTGGCGGTGTGTACAGACCCATCGACTCTGCGCTCTGCATACAGATGCTATTTATCCTATTTACTTACCTTTATTATCTTAAGGCTAAGTTTAGTCACAGTGCAAATTGTTCATATAGCTGTGAGGGACTGCTTCACATCAGGCAAAGTTGTGAACAAGTTTTTATACATTTCCACAGCATCATGAAAGAGACAGTCAGAGCACCGGCAGCTTTGTGGATCACCACGCCGACTGGAATAAGAATAAAGTGGTGCTGTGTGAGAAAGCAAGAGCGGGGACGGTGTGCTGGGGTGCAGGCCAGGCTATGAAGTTCTCTGCACAGACCGCCTTGGCTAAGCATTTTCCTCACAAATGTCCAGTCACTCACTAACAGGACTGACGATGTCAGGCTGTGGCTCAACATACAGAGATCTGGGGGACTGCTGTGTGATGGTGTTTACAGAGACGTGGCTCAGCGCTGGTTCTCGACGGGGCTGTGGAGCTAACGAACTGGACGCTGTACCGCACACACAGAGAAAAGGAGAGCAGGGATATCTATATCAACAATCACTGGTGCACCAAACACACTTCATCTCATTGTATTTGTGAAATGACAATTGTCCTTGTTTCGTTCTTCACAAATACCTGCAGAACTGCTAAAGCTTCTTCTATACAGGTCCACAGAAATAACAGCCTGAACCTGAACTTGAACTTGGGCTGGTGTATGTAAATTTTGGGGCATGAATATTAATGAGTCTCAACTGTTACAAAACACTCCAGGATTTTGGGATTGGCCCGTTTTACCACCATCTTTTGCATATACAGGATTTACATTTGAAAGAGGCGACAACAGTGTTTGAGGTTCACGATGTATCAATTCCATGAACTCTCCTTTTCCACTCTGCTCAGGGAAATACAGATTTCCATTCTATAGCACCTTTAAAGAAAGCGTAAGCGAGAGAGAGAGAGAGAAAGGTAGAAACAGACAGACAGAAAGAAAAGCAGAGTAAGGCACAAATAAAGAAAGAATATAAAGAGAGAAAGAGACAGAAAGAGAGGCAAAGAGTGAGACAAAGGATAAGAAAGACAGACAGAAAGAGAGATGGACAGAGTATAAAGAGAGTGCATAAAAAATAAGAAAGACATGAAAAAGAAAAAAACCCCCACAGAAGACAAAAATAAGATAAATTCATATTGAGCCAAAAGTGAGCAGGAGAGAGTGACAGGTGGAGAAAGAAAGAAAGATCTGTCTGAAAAAAAAAAAGAAAGAAAGAGAAGAAACACACAACTCTTCCTAGCCATTTCTAAAAGAAACGTGTGTGTGTGTGTGTTACACACTCTCTGACCCACACACAGCTCCACTACACCCCGTCTGCACTAATTAAGACCATAATTAAGACGCCATATTTCATCGTTTAACAATTAAGAGTATTCCATGTTTCCGTGTGGAATGCCAGCTGCTCAGGCGAGTCATAACCATAAACACACACACACACACACACACACACACACACACAAAACTTCATTAATTAAAGTGATTAGCCGGAGGGAGGGAGCCGGCTGCTGTTTCAGCTGGGGGAGAAAATCACAACGCCAACATGAGCTCTGAAAAAGAGGAGGGAAGATTAGCGACCGGTCACTGCGGAGGGAAAGAAGGGTTAATTTAGGACACAGCCCGAGTGGACTGGTGAGAGTGAGACGTTTGTAAAAATGTGGACCCGACGCAGGGTGTGTGACATGTGGTTTGGGACGTGTCCCCAGATGTTTATGATGGTGTTTGTGATGAGCTTTCATTGACAAATCCTCTCAGAAATCCTTTTAGCTTAGCTTATATTAGCAAGAAACTAGTTTAGCATGGTAGAATATTAATATGTATCAATACAACTGAAAAATCCTGTCACTTTAGCTCATATTAACTAGCTTGCTTGAAGTGGCAGTGAAAATTATGTATATTTATGAATAAGAGTCAAAAAGATTAGCTCATACAATTATAAACACTTATAAAACAGCTATAACACTTAAAAACAGCTTATATGTGCGAGCTAGCTAGGGTTAGCAGTGATGACCATGAACATTTATACATATGAGTAAATAAAAACCTCTCAGAAATCCTGTCAGGTTAGCGCATATTAGCTAAAAATTTAACTCATCATTGAAAAATATTAATGTTATGAAGCTAACTTAAACAACAATCTCAGAAATTCTGTCAGGTTAGCGCATATTAGCTAGCTAGCTAAAGCTGGAAGTGAAAATTATGAACACTTATAAATACGAGTCAAAATTCCTCTGAGAAATCCTGTCAGATTAGCTTGTGTTAGCTATCAGGCTACAGTTAGGCACATTTATGAATACAAGCTGAAAAATCCTCTCAGAAAACCCATCAGGCTTGCACAGGTTAGCAAGCTAGGATTATTAATGAATATACAGTATTTAATTTTATGAAATAAGAAATATTTTATGAAATATATTTCATTTTCAGGTTAGCTCATGTTATGTAGCTGGCTAACACTGTCAGTAAAAATGATGATCATTTGTGAATATGGTATAAGTTCTGTCAGAAATGGTTCTGTCACGTTAGCTCTGTTCACGATACTTAGCAAGCATTAGCAGTAAAAACTGTGAAATTTTACAAGTATAACTAAGAGTTATCAGAGGAATCCTGTCACATAACCGTGTTAGCTTTTTAGCATTATCATTAAAGACTAGGACGTTCATGAACATGGAAGAGAGATACTGTCAGGAATCTTATCATGTTAGCTCATGTTAGCCAAAATGCATATACAGTGAATCATTTCCTATTTCTCCTTGACGACTTTTGTGTATAAACACAAACACACGCTTTGTGAGGTATGTGACGCCTCGGGGGGTTTAAGTTTTCCGATGGCTAGTTGCTGGCGTTTCCCTCTTAATGGCCTCTCAGCACATGGCAGCGATTAGCTTTTATCAAAATAACTCGCTAATATCAAGACTTTCATCAACAATGAGGTCACCACCAATTTTGAACAGGAAGCACCAAAAAAAAATCACCATTAGAGTCATACGAAAGCAATAACACACGTCCGCTGCATGAATCACAAACAGTCAGAAATACGGTGTTAGCACGCAAAGACCTTATTAGCGTTTGTATTTTTATTTTAATTTCAAGCACTTATGTTACGATTTCTGGCTAATGTTAAATGTTATGTGTGTGGTTTGGGACACGTCCACAGTGGACAGATGATGCCCTATATTGTGAATAGTGAATAGTGTGTGTGGTTTGGGACACGCCCACAGTAAACTGTCGATGATGCTTATATGGACTATATAGTGTTTCTTCCCTAGGTTAGTGTGCTACATAGGGAGCATGATGGGAATAGGGAGTAGGGTGTAGGAAGTAGGGTGTAGGGAGATGTGTAGACCCCAGCGTGGTGGTGAAGGGCAGGAAGTCGATCTGATCTGGTTGTTTTCGTTACTTATCCTCACATTTCTGGCTGTGGTACGCACCATGGGCGGTGCAGTGGGCGGCCCAATGATGGCGGGAAAAGGCGTGAAGGTGTGCTGATGCGTGTGCTGATGCTGGTGCATGTGCTGGTGTTGGTGAAACTCCGCCCTCAGGAGCGACATTTGGGACAACGGTGAGCCGGTCGCCCCCGGCGCCGACCCCCGACCCCGCTCGGAACTCTGAACCAGGAAGCGGTTGTTCAGCTCCTGCCGGAGGAGGTCATGATGCTCTGAGAAGAAAGGAGGAGAGTGGAAAGAGGGGGAGGAAAAAAAACAAAAAAGAAAGAGAAAAAAAACAAAAGGAGAGGGGAAGGAAGACAAAAAAAGAAAAAAAAAAAGCACGGGCGGCCAGTGAGTTTAACCAAACGGCGGGAAAAAGAAGAGAAAGAGGATAGTCACCTGGCTTTCTCTGTTTCTCCAATTCAAGCTGTGAGGGTTTTCTACGTGAGGGCTCATTGGTCGAGGTAA
The DNA here is from genome assembly GCA_028570945.1 of Gogo arcuatus. NCBI lineage: Eukaryota > Metazoa > Chordata > Actinopteri > Siluriformes > Anchariidae > Gogo > Gogo arcuatus. Next base: position 475,731 of record JAOTRR010000030.1, read on the forward strand.
AAGTGTTGCATGTGACAATGTGCCAATCAGAATCCCCGAATGAGGCTGGCAATACATGATTGGTTGGTTGAATGATATCAACAGGCTGGTATCTGAAGACAAGAGAGAACCGAGAGTCACCTCAGCAGAAAACACACACACCTTATTAAAGGAGTAGTTCCGCCAACAGCCACATGTACACAGTGTCCCCATTACACCAAATGTGGCTAATGTCGCTAACACATAATGAAAGCTGATAGCCACCAGTTTAGCAAGACGTACTAGATCTGGATTCCACAGTCGTGTCTCTTCACCCTGCTTTGTGGAGTTGTCCAGGATTGTTACAGGGTTACCTGCAGCAACTGACAATACTCACGACAGGACACGCCCACTAGCGGCAATCAAACAGTGACGTGAGTGATGCGAGATGTGAGCACAGAGTGAAAACAGTCTTTCTTCCTCAGCACAGAGTTTAGCGCCACTCCACATCAGCATCAAATTCAGGTAGGGGGTGTGGCCTAAAGCAATCAATTCAAGTGGAGGTGTGGATTAATATTTAAAGGTGGAGACTCTTGTAGAGATACAGTTAGAAAATAATTTGTACAGTACGACGTCAGTGAGACAAAAGAGCACAGATTTAGTGTACCACGCTAAACTGGTGGCTATTAGCGTCCATTACATGTTACTGCATTAGTCTTGGAGCTCCAGGATAATCGAATCCATTTGGAATAACGGGAACACTGTGGACGTTTCAGTTTTGGCTGAACGACACCTTTAACATTATTAAACGAAGTGTGTAATATGGAGCATTCTTCTTTTTCTTATTATTATTATAATTATTATTATTATTATAGCATAAATTATTTTGGTGTCTAGAAGCTCTTTAACCTTTAAGTGTGGTTTATAATAAATCACAATTCCACCATGGAATAATATTTACTCACCTTTAACCATAAACCATATCCATTCTGCTTTTTAAAGCAAACCTCAATTTTATATATATAAATGAAACGTAATCATATATTCAAAATATATATTTCTGTCAAAATCATGGAAAAAAATTTGCACAAAATAGTGCAATATGGATTTATTTCTTTATTCTAGTAGTTATTTTATTACTAATTCATTATTGTGGTAAAGAATGTCATATTTCTTTTTAACAAAACCTCATTATTTAACTTTTTCTTTTAAGTAAACAATCCAAAATGGATGTTTTATCATCAGTTTAGTTATTTATTTATTTATTTATTAAACTTACCACAGAAGAACAATTGCAGTGTAACTGCCCCAGTATCATTTTTAGTAGCAGATATTAATATTTAACATCTATTTGGTATTTTTAAAATTAATTGAAATAAATAAAAATAAATAAATAAATAAAAAAACAAATACAAGTGGTATCTTTAAAACAGGTATGTACATAATGATGATAAAAATCATTTTACAATTCCAAAAAAGACTAGAAATATTTCTTTAATCACACGTTTCATATCATTAGCTCAAAATTGTGCTCAGAAAAACTACTCTAAGGTAATAATTGTAAATTCATTATCAAACATGGCATATGGCATAAATATAACATTTCTGCGTTTACTATATGCTTCTGTTTCCCGATGATGATGATGATGATCATACTGAACAATGAACAGCTTAAAGAAGGACGTACGTTACATACGAGTCAGTTTTGTGAGTGAGATTTAACGAACGAGTAGTAAGTAATTGTTTGTTGGCTCCGCCCCCAGCCCAATAGCCAAACTACAGATTCACAGTCTGGAGGTAAATTTAACAGATGAATCAGAGACTTAAGCAGCAGAAACAGACGCAGATAGACAGGATTTAGAAACAGCGGATGATAGACACGAGCACAATCGACTTACGTTATTAGAAATTACATTTGTTTGAAAGAGCTACACTGAAAAAAGGGAATATATGGTTTTAAGATTTAAGAGAAATTATAATGTATAGTTTACATAAAAAATGTTACTCATCAAAACATGATTTCATTACTTACACTAAATTTAATTTAAATAGAATCTAATCTGATCTACTAGCTTGAATGAGTACGATCCATTGGCCAATCCAATCATATTATTAAACCTCACAGAGATGGTAGCTCTGACTAGCACTAATTCCACCTGATTAGGTAGCATGTGGGACTGTAGTGCAGCAGGTAACGCCGTGGACCCGCAGTCTCAGGGTCCTGGGTTTGATGACTGCAGGGAGTTTTGAATAAACGCAATGAAATCATGTTAACTTCACAAAACCAAACTGTCTTTATGTTAAAGCTCAGAATAACAAAGTACTTAGTGAATAACAAACGGGCCAGGTTACTCGTTAATTTACGAATAAGTTTACGTACTACGTTAGTTACGAAGGGTTGCAGGAAATGCTCTAATTAAACAACATTCTTACAAAGGAGATAATGACATACTTAGCGTCATGAATGTTTCAGGAAAACCACCCCAGGTCAAGTTCTTCAACAATTCTAATACAACTGTAATCTACACCATCTGTTAACAGTCTTTATTTTTAATATTACAATTTTCCCCCATCTTCAGGGCGGAGCCACTAGCTGCACTCACTCAGTGTTATTAATGAGGGAAATGTTAATTATGACAGCATTTAAATGAACACTGTTCCTTATTTCCACACAGTGAAGACTAATTTAACGTTAATTTGATGCGTGTGTGCTTCGGCCCTGACTGAGACGGCTAAAACCACTCGACTCTTATTTTAATAAAACACACAAACACAAACAGCAGCAGTTCAGTTAAGACATAAATGAAGACAGAAAGCATGAAGATGTGAAGGAGCGGTTCCTGTGTCAGGGTTTGTAAACACTCTAATTTGAACATCTGCTACTTTACCTCTCAAACTGATTAGGTTTCATTAACATTAATTAGCGTTTTCATCACTCAGGGAGGGAAAGAGACGCTCGGGTTTTTGGAGACAGGCGTTAAAGCTTTACTCGTCTGTAACGTGGGACTGAAACAGAAGTGGCCTCTTGTTTTTCATTCTCCAGACACGTGGAACTCGTTACACCGCATTAAACACATCGTTATACTTTAATCATTACTCCAACACTCTTTAGCTATTTTACACCATTTCTACTTTCACTTTCATTTCAGTAACAATAAAAGTCTTCTTTTCATCGTATAGTTTAAGCTACAGAAATATAAATATCATTTTCATACTCAGCAGCTTTAGGATGTTTTGTTCAACATTCAGCAGGCCTTTGATCTTTAATCACAAAAACCCTGATGATGTGACAGTAACACAGAGTTCCCATTTCCAGAACCCCAATGAGAACTCTAGAATGTTAATGAAAATAAAACTCTGATCTTTCACCATGAACCCTGATGATGATGTGACAGTGAGTTCTGCTCTAGAACCACGGTGGTCTTTAACTACAGACCCTGATGATGTCGTCCCAGTCACACGGAATTCCATTCTAGAACCCCAATCGGAATTGTAGACTTTAATTAATTAATTAATTAATCAATCATTTTCGTAATTATCAGGCCTTTATAACAGACCTTTGATATTTCACCAGAATGAAACAGCGTTCCACTGCAGAACCCTAGCGATAATTCTAGAATGTTAATGATAATAAAAACAGGCCTTTGATCTTTAACTATGGACCCTGATGATGTCACAACGACACAGAGTTCCGTTCCAGAACCCCAGTGATAATTCTAGAACGTTAATGATAATTTGATAACTATGATCCTAACAACGTCACAATGACACAGAGTCCCGTTCTAGAACCAGACCCAGAAATCTAGAATGACAGCGATAATAAAACAGGCCTTTGATTTTCTATTTACGAAGCCTCACGATGCCATGACACCACAAAGTTCCGTTTCAAAAATGACCACACAGATTCAGGTTCTGGAACCTCGTTCGTTCTAGAACTGGATCTTTAACTCTTCAGACTTTAATGCGTGAAACCGAGTGCCGAGGTTCCAGCAGTGGAGCTGATGATCTATACAGTATACACTCGGTGATTTGATCTTTAATTTACAAACCCTGATGATGTCAAAATAACATAGAACCTAAACCACAATCCTAGAATGATCAGGATAATAATAAACAAGCCTCTGATCTTTAACTGCGGTGACGCAGAGTCCCATTTTAGAACCCCAGGGCTAATTCTAGACTGTAAGAGATAAAAAAAAACAGACCTTTAACTCAGTTCTTCAGCTAAGAACCCTGATGATTTCACAACGACACAGAGGTCTGTTTCAAAAATTATGAACCGGATTCCGGTTCTAGAACCTCATTAATAATTGTAGAACTCAGCAGATTTAATATTTAATCTTTAGCGCTGAGTGTTGGGGTTCCGGGAGTGGAGTTAATGGGAGTTTTATATATAATCATAACCCTGTTATACTGACAGTGTAACAGTGGAGTGTGTGCGTGCGTGTGTGCGTGTGTGTAACAGCTCTGAGCACAGGTCCTACGTGTACAGGTGTAGGGGGTGATGATGGTGTAGGTGGTGATGATGTAGGTGCTCTTACCTGGGTAGGGCGTGGCGGCCGGGTGCCCAGGGACCACCAGACTGTTGGTGGGTAAAGCAGGAGGAGGGGGGAGGGCAGTTGGGGGAGCAAACATGGCCGGATGGCGTGATAAAGGAGATAAATGAGAGGAGGAGCGCAGGGGGTAATGAGGAGACGACAGAGCGGCAATGGAGAGAGGGAGGGGGGGAGCGGGGGAGGGGGGGAGGGGGTGTTTGGGTGGCAGTGACAAGGGGCTGTTGCTGAAAACGAAAAAGAGAGAAAACAAGCAATTAGCGATGGTTAACATCATGACCCTCTTTTACATCTTCAGTAAAAACAGAGCCTTTAAAATCTAATTCTCCAACACAAAACTGCACGAGTCTGATCAGTGTAGTAATTAAAAAAACCTGATTTCTGTTACAGAGATAAAGTTCAGAGTCATTTCTAGCAGAGAGTAATAAGATGAAAAAAAAAGTTCATTAAAAACAACCGATTGTTGTATTAATTACGCTTTTTTTAAAAACAATAACTACAATAATGAAAGCCTGCATTTATCCAGCGTTTATTTCACCCAAGTCTAAAAATAACTTTCAGCATAAATTAGCATAAATTACATTTTATATTGAGAAAGAACTTTGCTAATTAACCACCAGTCATTAATTCATTTGGTGGACTTGTTTTTAGTCGTGTTAATTACAGAGTTCATTACAGAATTCAAATTAAAACAAAAAAATCAATGAATATGATTGTTAATTACCTTGTTAACATCACTAACGAGCTGTTTGTTAATGTTAATGTCAATGCTAATGCTAATGCAGTAAGCCTGAGGCATTAGCACTTCACTCTCCTTACTTAGCCTTTAAATTAATTCTTGTTTTATGCTAATTATTATTTTCATTTGCGATTAGCAAACAGAAGAGTAATTAGATGTGTAAGTGTCGATGCAACAAGGTGCTGCACAGAAGTCTTAAAACTCCGCTCACTGGGGTTTTATTTAACTCTCCGGCCCCTTAATATCAATCAGCTGTAATTAAATGATTGCTGCTATGGTTACATCCTTACTTGGCTTTTAATTAACACGTTTCTACACAGTGTCGGCGTTAAAACTTTAAAACTCCTTCATGTCTAAATGTATGCTGTTTATCAGCGGTGCAGATAGCGAAGTGAAATTAAAACTGTTATTTGTGATTCCGTTGTCATGGTTACGTTACAGCACACTGTCACACACTGTCAGGAGAATGGAGCTACACGTGTTTACATTTTTTTCACTGGATCTACATTGTAGAAAATATCAGCCAATCAGAAATGAGGATTTTCAGTGCCCGAGGTATAAACATGTTCATGCAGTGTTTTTTTTAATTTTTTAAAATATTACCACAACATGGGTTAGCACAGTTTAGCCCACTATGTAGTGCACCACTATGCACGAAGCCAGTTGTCATGGTAACCAGGAAAGCTTCACTGTAGCTGATACACATTTAGCTAGTTAGCTAACAATGCTTATATAAACAGTATGTCAAAATTATTTGTTAGCTAAACACACTAAACGTGTTAGTGAAACTGTGTGAATGTTATCGTCTCTGTGTTAATTTATAATTATAATTTTAATCAAATAACAAGAGAAATATTAATAACCTTATAAGAACAGAATAACATGAATAGCGTATATATTTAATGGAATAATCCAGCACCTGATGTCGTGGAGACCGTACGTCAGGTGATTGGTGGCCGGTGGATGGTGGTGGCTGATGATTGGTTGGCTGTGGTGGCTTGGGGGCGTGACTTTCTGATCCTGTAGATCTGACTGGTTCCTTATAAAGTGTGGGGTGGGGTCAGGGTTAGAAGATGGCGTGGATTCCTTCTTGATGGTGACTGGGGGAGGAGATTTGGGTGTTGCCGTGGCAGCGGGGATGGGGCTGCCTGTAGGGGCGGGACTCGACGTGGGCGGGGCAAAAGAGACAACGGTGCTCTGCTCCTGGCTGCGCTGGAGGCCCGAGATTTTAGGCGAGCCGCAGATCTTCGACTCGAAGCTCTCATTCGACGTCACAGCTGAGGAGAGAGATGATAAAATCAGAGTAGGGTTTACATAGCTGTGTGGAAAATGAAATGCCGTCGTGTTAGATTTGGGAGTAAGGTCCCTAGGTAGGCAGCATGGGGTCTTTAAAGGGTCCTTAATCTGGACACACCTAAAGGAGTGTTCTTCTCAGAAAAGGCAACACTATGATCCTGTTCTCTGGATGTATAAATGTAGATAAATGTGCTCGCCAGATTTACATATATGAAATGAAGCCCTTTTTGGTTACCAAAGAAACCACAGGAACGAACTCCTTGCTCTGGTTAGCTTCACAAACTTGACATTTACATTAACTCGATTAACAAATAAATAAACTTGCATGCAACATGTGAACTTAGTACATGCTAACATTTTTACACAACGTACTCTGATGTAACATCGTGTCAGCTAATAGGAGACAGTAAGGGTTGAACATTTAAAGAAAAAAGATTTCCAGGTCACATGACCTGCAGTCATGTTAATCTCCGCCCACTTATACCTACTACAACAAATAAGCAACGCAAAATCAAAACTGCTTCATATGGATGGTGTAACAGCGCTAAAACGTCGGCAAACCGGTGCTATGTGAAGGTTAGTCGACCAGCTCAACGATTCTGATTAGCAAGAAAATGTAACCTTATTCGTGAACAGATAAATGATTTTATTTAATGTCACTTATTTCTTGAGAGACAGAAGGACACAAAGAGACAGAGAGACAGAGGGATGGAGCTGAAAGAAAAACGTGTAGAAACGAAAGAAGTGTGATGTCTTTTGACAGCAGAATTGAAACAGAACACTTTCACAGCCGATTGTGTGCTCAGTAAATCAACGTTTAGCTTTAATTAGCTCTGATTGATTCACTGTGACTGACTCACTCACTGATTCACTCAATGACTCACTGAGTCACATCACATCATCCGATTACAGCCGAGCATGACCATGAGCTGATTAACCACTCCATAAACCCAGAGAGAGACAGACAGACAGACAGACAGACAGACGGGGGAGAGAGACTTTTCTTCACCTCT
>JAOTRR010000030.1:1048883-1061297 GCA_028570945.1 Gogo arcuatus
GAGAGAGAGAGAGAGAGAGAGAGAGAGAGAGAGAGAGAGAGAGAGAGAGGAAGGCGTGCCTGATCGCCTAAAGGAGAGAAACCCTCCTAACCGAGCTGCTGTCTTCTCTGTAGCTGCAATAGGAGAAGCTGCCGGACTGACTGCGTCCCGAATATCTGTGCGCTCCCTACATAGGGCACTGCGTGACAGAGTGACGTCGAAGCAGCGCCTAGTGCCCTACATATTCAACAAAGAGCTGTTTGGAACACGGCGCTGGGTTTTTAGTCCAAGTAACCACACGGTTTCAACACTCAGACTAAACACTAATGAATACAGAGACTCTCAGGGTGCTGGTGTTGAGGGATGAGTCGACTTTTAAATCTGAGATCTATAACACGTTTATAAAGTGTTATAACCTTCACTAATAACGTCTACATTCTACATCAGCACGTGGCGATGTTACAGATTTATATATAAACACTGATTCATGACATTTAGGATAAAGGAACATTTTGGCTGGAATTTAATTTTCTGCTCCTCCATTAATTTATTATGGAATTTCATTTAAGTTAATGATAAATAAATAAATAAATATGTCTATGAAATAAATCCTGAAATAAATTAGACAAATATATAACTAAATGTAAATATAAATAAATAAATGAGTTCGTATAGTTCAATCATTTTTTTTATTTCAAAATGTTGTTTTTCAAAGGACTAATATTTTTTCAGGGGGCTTTTATTTCATAATTCCACCTTTATTTCCCATTTATTTCTCTTTTTATTACCTTCTGTTATATTCAAATGAATGGGGCGTGGTTATCTCACAGATTCAGACCTAAGTGATTTATTTATTTAATTTTGACTTGAATGGCATTCCATAATTTATCAACCAAAAAATGATTTTGTGCTTTAGTTTTGTAGCAAAGCTAAAACAATTGTCTAGAAAGCACATCATTGAAACCGACGTCGCCCAAAATATAAACAATGCTTGGTGTTTTTTGCTGCTTTGCTGCTTTGCCCTGTACTGAGGTTAATGAATCCTTCAGGTGAAGAAGACATGGATACGGATCAGGGTTTGCTAATAATCTCGTGCAGTCCAACAGGCAGGCGAGAAATCCGATTATAGTCGTCTGAAACGTCCGACTTCATTCAGCTACATCATGCTCTGCCCTGGACGCCATGTGTTCAAGCCAAGACACGTTTATTTTCATGACTAAAGGACGTACAGAATAAATACATCAGCATGTAAGCAATAAAAGGAGACATTGCGTACTGCTGTAGGAGATAAGCAGCGAGGGGCGGTGTGATGAAACCGGTTCAGTTACAATTTTCCAATATCCTTCTTAATTGTTGTATTTCTCTGATTGCTACCACAGCAACTTAAAGACCAGGTCCTACTTTTATCCATTTATTGTTGTGGAAAACCCACAAAACTAATCCGTTCCTGTTGTCACTTACGTTATAGCAGCTATAAACAGTCGTTCCCTCACCAGCCTCTCTTAATTCTCTCTTCAAATTAATAAGACAAACAAATAAATGCAGCTTGGCGTCGTCGTTGTTGTCACCGAGAGCCGTCCTGAAGATGTCGGAGAACTTAAACTTACAGCTTCACCTCCGACACTGCAGACTCCTTCCATAAATGTGCAACAAACACATTTCGCCTCACAGGAAACTTCACCACATCAACAAATACACGTTTTTGAGCTCCTGTGAACGAGCCGTTACCATAGAAACAACAACATATCAGACCGAGTGCATTAACATAAACCTGCACTATTGTCAGAGCTGCTGCTATAGAACATTAATCAACACCTTCTGACCAATCAGAGTCCGGAACTCTACAGTGATGTAGTTATATACAAGAACATGATGCTGATTTGTTGTTTTTTTTAAACACACACAGCATCAGGGGTCAGTCACATCCAGACAGGAAGTGGGTCAAAATTTTCCAAAGTCGCTCATGATGTATTACTCCAAAGCTGGTTTGAAAAACAATGCAGGAAGTGAAAAAGCCTCAAACACAAGGGTTTCAGTCCGACACTCATGCGACATCATAAACCCAGCTTTGTCTTCTTCTCGAAATGATCTGCAGCTCTGTGGAGGAGTTCACTAACAGCTCTAACGGCAGTGTGAGAACGTTCTCTGGTTCCAAAAGGAGGCCCTTGTTTTGATTTGAAATGCCACAGTTGTTTCTTTAAGAGAGCTGGATGGAGGGGTGGGGAGAGAGAGAGGGTGAGATCATTCTCAGAGGCCTGGATGAATCAGCTCTTCTACACACACACACACACACACCCCATACTGAGTGTCTCAGAATCGTCCAATAAAACATGCTGTGCTGAAGAACAACCAAAAATAAATAAATCCTTTCCTACCCGTGAAGTGTCAGTGTAATGAAGGGTGTAATTAATTGACAGATTAACCCACGCTGACCCCTGACCCCACCTGGTCCATCTCACCGCCTCAGGTGTGTTTGCTGTGTCCTGTAAAACGATCTGCACTACAGATGAACCTAATCCAAGAAGCTTCATGCTTCGTGACCACAGGCTCTGCGTAGCAGAAGGTTGTTCAGAAGAGCGAGCTCTGAATGTGCAGGCCAGATGTTCAGCACTCCATATTAACCTCAGAGCTTTATTTTCCAGCTATGCTCACTTCATGATATCGGCACAGCAGGTCTCATTTTACCAAAAGATTTTAGATCTAATTGACAGTAAACAAAACCATCAAAAACATGAGAATTTAAGAGTGCTCATTTTGCAACTTAAACGATCTTAGATAAATACTTCTTTATTAGATTGGATTTAAACAAATAAGATTAGAAATATCAAGAAATAGGTTTAATACTCATTTCAAGCTTGTAATTGTCTTATTCTAATGCTAATTTCAAGCAAAGAAGAAAAATTATCTGCCAACAGTTTTTTTTAAAAAAAAACAAAAAACAAAAGACATTCATCTTGAAATAATTAGAAATATTGGTTTTATTGGTCTGGTACTCGTGATACGATACTCAATGAGAAATTAGATAACTGTGTACATCAGGGCTCAATTTGAAGCAAAATTCAAAGTAATTTCATCCTCCTGTTTTTTTTTTAATGCAAACAAAGAAACCACTTACCCACAAACCTCAATGAGAATTTAAAAGTTTGTTTACACACATTTTATGGATCTAATGTTCCAGAGCATTCATGAAACTTCATAATGTCTCAGTATTTTGGTACTTTTTGAATTTGTTAGATTTCAGACTAAAACTATAAATACCAAAGGAAAAAAAAAAAAAAAAAATACAGGTAAGAACATCAGTAATCAACTGGCCAAGAGTAACGGATTTCTATTGCTGAACAAAACCAAACCCTTTCCACCTGCAGCATCTCACCTTAAACTGTGTGAAAGCTTTTAAAACCTGCTTATTTATCACCATGCCATTAATCCACACACAATGACAGATTTATCTGCACATTAGACCTGCTGAAGGATTAAACATGAAGTAGGAAAGCACAGCATTAGGCATGAAGTGGAGCACTGGCGACATCATGTGGTCAAGATGTGAACTGCACCATCATTTGGGTTTATTCTTTTAGCGTTTGGTATGAGTTGTTTTTACAGGAACTCATGTTTTTGCTGGTCAACTCTGCAGTGCAATAAAATGTATAAAAATAACTGGGGGCAAAAAAAAATAAGTACATAAAACACTAACCATAAGTGAGTAATATTTTCAGGATTGCTTCAGAACAGCAGCTGTTTTGCAACGCTGATTTTGCAATAAAAGCAAAATCTGTCACCCATATGGAGCGATGATGCAATTAACATCCAGTCATCACATACTGAACACAGGAAATACCACATGACACACATCACCTTAAAAGATAATCCAGTTGAAGTTTATTTTAAAAATAAGTTGAGTAGAATATAGGTGCATGGAGGGGAAGTGGTATAATGTGACAAAATTAAACTGACAATATTGAAGAAACACATGGCGAAAAAAAAAAAAAATCAAAATCAAACTAAAATCCTAGAAAGAGGGTAATAATGAAGCCACACAGGCAGGTGTGTATTTGCCAGGGATTGGATAACTATAAATATGGACTTGGAATTAAAAAGACCATTTAAAAAAGTTTTCACACAATGAAGAGACGACCACTGTGGACATGTGAAATGCTTCAGTACGGTCTTTCCCTGCGCTCCTGACGCTGATCCCTGCAGAGAGGGAGAGAATAAAGAGAGGCTGGTGAGGGAACGACTGTTTATCGCTGCTATAACAAAAGTGACAACAGGAAATAACTGGTTTCTGATGTTCCACAAGGTTACACGTAACTATAAATGGATAGAGAGACGTAGTTGGTTTAAGGAATAAAAAATGGTGATCACTGATGATACTAATTGCTGTGGTGTAAAAGGAATAAAACACGACTTTCCTACAACAGCACATCAGCTTTATAGCACCCACAGTAAACTTCATTACACCACCTGTGTTTGATTATTTTCCTCCTAAAGTGTGTTTATTCCTTATGTTATAAATCTATACACTTCATACAAAATGTCTTTTCCTGTTAGGACACACAGTCGTACCTCATATCCATCTTTCCCGGCCCCATCCCTCTCCTCGCTCCGCGGTCCATCGGAGGTCCTCCGCGGCTTCCTCCTCTGAATCCTCCTCGGTCCATTCCTCCTCGGCCGCCCCTAAAGCCCCCGGGTTCTCCCATCCAGCCTCCACGCATTCCCCCACGGTCCATCCCTCTGCCCCCGCGAAACATCCCACCTCTGCCCCGGTCTCCACCTGAGAACAAAGATTACAGCCAACCTAAAACACCTCACACACACGATACACAGCATCACCAGCTTTCATTCATTATTCCCCCACATGAGCCTTTTAGAAAGAACCATCGCTTTAAATGGATTCATTTTGATAGGTCAAAACCAAAAAATTAAGCACTTTTTTTTTCTTTTTAAACACAAGGATGAAATATTTAAGGCTTTCCTTGAACACAGTAAGAGTACACTTTGCTGAACTAAAGATTTCTCTAATTCTAAACTAGTTTAGCACTACAAAGAACCGTTCCTAATAGCAGACAGCCACAACAAATAAAATAGCATTAGCTTTATTTACATATGCATTAAGGTAAATTAAAACCGTTATATGCTTCCCTATGATCAAAATAAGTTTACTTCAGTGAAAGATTTTATAAAACTCATTTTACGTTTGAGAGAAAGCTAGCTATGCCATTTTACCCAGGGTGCCAATAATTCTGGAGCTGACGGTCTTCTCAGGGTTTTTTTGTAGAACTGAAAATCATGTTCACATACTGAGTACTTTATACTGATTGGGGGCGGGGTTTAGTGTGAGAGGTAGTGTGTATAATAAGCCATGTAGTTATGGTGTGTGTGTGTGTATTACCTGCAGGAGGTGCCATGCCCTCAGGTCTTGGAGCTTTGCACTGGTTACACTCTGTTCTCCAGGCGAAGTTCTGGTTCCCACAACCGCTGCACACACACAAGTCAGGAAGTGCATCACATACACTCAACACACTGTACATAACCACAGTGAGAGGAGAGGAACTCACGGGTTCGGGCACTCCCAGTCTCCGGCTCTCTTGGGCACGTTGTTGGCTCCCGGTGGTCCTCCCCAGGCCATGGCACCTCGAGGACCTCCACGGGGAGGGAACCCGCCTCTGTCTCCACCTCGTCCCATCATACCTGCACAGAACACGACAAAAGTCAGCTTTAGTGTCAGAAAAATCGTCAAGATCAGAGCCACACAAAATAATCTCCTGCAGGTCCGAGGCACCTCAGAGTCGTCTAACCATTTCCTAATAAGAAAAGGAGGGGGGAACCCCCCCCAAACAATAAATAAGCATTTTTACAAAATATATATTCTTACTACAATTGCATTATACTATTTGTCTTTAAACTGATTTATTAATCAAATCACAGGGTCCCATTTAAAAAAAAAAACCCCACCCCCCAAAAACAATTCATGCACTTGTGGCATGAAAAAAAAAATAAAATAAATTAAATAAAATGTTATACAACACATCCAGACATTCTTTACATTTTTAGATTCAAGTTTTGTTTATAAAAAAATGTCAGTGTAATATATATATTTTAAAAAAACAAACAAACCACACACCAAAAAAACACCTACAATGTGATGTGCAGTAGTGAGGCTGCTCTGGTACATAAAACAACCTGAATGATTAAACAGACTGTAAATTTGGTGACTGAATAACCATTATATACAAGAGAGACATAATTTAAACACAACAGGCTTTAAACGGACAAACAATGGTCTCTCTTCCTGTTCAGTGCTTTTAAAGAACATGAATGAAGCTTCATAGAAGTTTATATAATTAGCTCTCAGCTGTGTGTGTGTGTGTGTGTGTGTGTGTGTGTGTGTACACAGAGGAGCTGTACCTCCACGATCCATCATGTTTGGTCCTCCTCTCATGGACATTCCTCCCCTCATGAGCCCTGGTACGGTTTTCCTCCGTGCCATCGACACGTTTAATCTCCGCCCCTGGAACTCCTTACCTGGAGGAACAGAAACAGTCAAAGCGAAAATCAACACTCGCATGCACAAGGTCACGGCACGCTTTTTAAAATCTACCAGCACCTCTTATAGCCTTTATTATTTAAAAACCTTCAGCACCAGATGTTTTTTAATAATTACTTAATTACACATCAGATGAATTTTGAATATCATTTATATTAAAAAGTAAACAATCAATGTGTAGGAATACTGAGTGCTAAATAAATAGGCAGAATACAGAAATAAGATCTGAAGATATGTTCATTAACATTCAGGTTTAAAATATTTAAAATGACCAAAACTAATCAGCAATATTCTTGACACGATACACCTGATTCCGCTTCAATTAAGTTTTTTTTTTTTAACTTAACTTGGAATTTTGTGTAGAAAGATCAGAAAGATATCCGAGAGAGAAGTGCAAACAGTATAGAGACGCTTTGCACCTTATGTTTTCCGTGAGTCTGAATGCGGAGCATGAAAGGGTTAATAAGGAGGGTGAAAGCTCAGATCATCCACACATTAAATTCTCACAGCCTGACAGGAAGAGCAAATCTTTGAAGGTATTATTTACTAAAATAAGAAGAAATCATTTATGATTGTGATGAACTGTTGTGCATGTGAACAGTAAATCTATACATCAGGGAACGGAGAGTAGAGAGCGCATACCGTTAAAATAGTCCACGGCAGCTCTGGCACACGAAGGCTCGTTGTAGGACAGAGTGGCATCTCCCTTTGGTTTGCCCGTGTCTTTATCAGTGTAGATGTTGATGGCTGGCTGGTTTAGGCGCCGGTTTGTCTGAAAAAACAACCACAAAAAGGTCACATTTGTGTAAAAACAGCTTTTGCACGGAGTTGGGACATTTATAGCACTTTTATCTAAACATCTAGTGAGGCTCAGGACCCCAGGATGATGTGTAGCAATTTTATGTTCAGAATGTTATGTTATTCTTAAAGTGTTGCACTATTTGCCCACGCAGTCTTTCACAGAGTGGTGAACCCCTCCCCACCCTTACTTCTGAGAGACTCCGCCTCTCTGGGAGGATCTTTTTATACCCAATCATTTTACTGACCTGTTGACAATGAACCTAATCAGGTTTTTTTTCTTTAACATTACACAATTTTTCCCCACTCTTTCGTTGCTCCTGTCCCATGTTTTTTTTTTTTGAAACATGTTGCTGGTATTAATTTCAAAATGAGCATAAATTATATAAAAAAATAATAAAAAAAAAAAATTCAGTTTCAACATTTGATATGTTGTCTTTGTACTATTTTCAATAATGGAGTTTCCATGATTTGCAAAATCACCATAATCTTTTTATTTACAGTTTACACAGCATCATAATCAAATTTAAAAAGTCAATCAAAAAAGTTAAGCTGATAAAATTGTTTGGGAGTGTCCAAATTTTTTTTTAATTTTCAGTTTTTATTCTGTGTATATTTTTTTCCATACTGCTGAGACATTGGCGCATTCCAACAACTCCCCATTTTATTCCATATGGTCACAATTTTAAATAAAAATGCGCTGTTGCATTTCAGTAACCAAGGTTAGAGAATACTATTCAAGATACTAGATAGAAGATACTATTCAAAAAGAAGGGCGTCAACTCCTTTGGAAACATGAATCTTTAAATGCGTTTGTGTGCGCAGACCGAGACCTGCACAAGAACCCAGAACTCCGATTAGATATTTAACACCAGACTGATAAAACAGGTGAAGATTAAAACTCATCAGGTGAATATTCACTGGCTAGTTTAACTAATCTAGAGAATCTTAAGAAGAAACGTGATCAAGTTTGTAATCAAGCCAATACGTAACAAACTCTGGTGTTGTTCAGCACGTGTTTTCGGAGCTCTCACCCGTATGGTGCCGCAGTGTTTAAAGAAATCGGCCATGTCGGGAAGCGTGACCTTCTCCGTCAACCCTGTGATGTAGATGGTGCTGTTCTCGGACTCATCCTGCTCACCTGGGTGTCCTGAGATAGGGGAAAAAAAAAAAATTAACACTAAACATGACGAGAATACATTAAACCCTCAGGTATTCGAGAACACGAAGGACGCGACACTCACCCTCCATCCCGTCCCTCATGGATCCTGATGTTCAGAGAAGAAATGGAGAGAGACAGAGAACAAAAGCAGCGTTATGTACAGCAGGAACGATGAAGCGCATCGCTGGCAGCAGTATTTGGTAAATTATTTGGCTGTGAGGTGACGTGGGTTGGATTTTACGGTTTCTCTGGATAGGACAAATTTTTAACAGGAAAAAACACAAAAAACCACCCTAAAAGGATTCTGGTTCAAATAACCCTTTCCAAAAGGAACCCCGCTTTAAAATAATTGACACCAAAATGCAGCACAGCAACAGAAAACGTTAATCAGGCATAAATGAAGAAACTCAGAAGAGGACTAGCCAGTGTAATACTCTGTAATAAACTTACCACCAGGCTTACTGAAGCCACCTCTGTCTCCAGCCATGCTACGAATGAAGATGGGTGAAATTCCATTTAGTCTTGAACCAAGGGGACTTCAACAGCGCATGGACAAACACCCCCCCCTTTATTTATTTATTTTAAAAAAAGAAAAACCCCTCGTAATATCACATTGTATGGGTTTGCTGATTAAGCAAAATTATTTTTAAAAGCATAACTGCACAGCTTATGAACCTTAAATGCGAACACAAGAAAAATCACATTTAGAAAAAAAAACAAAACAAAAAAAAACATTTCAGTGGTGGATAAAACATAATACTTAAGATAACAGGTATATATACAAAAATAATAAATTTACCCCTTGAGTAATTTCATCATCTTTTTAAAAAAAGAAATCTCATACAAGCACAAATATTAATACAGATAAAAAGTACATCTAAAGGGGGAGGAAAAAAAAAAAAAAAAAAAAAACCGCTCAACAACAGTGTAAACATTCTTGATTTCAGCGAGTCCCCCTTCACCCCCGTGAGCTGCTGGCTTTGATACGGAAAGAAGGGCCTAAAGTAATGACGTTCTGTTACCTGTGTAGCATACAAATATGACAAAGTGTTAAAATAAGACTTGTAAATATAATCAGAGTGAAATCACAACCCGTGTGGGAACACTGTAAAGCTGCAACCTCATGTGAGAAAACTCAGAAATTGGACCTTCAAGTGTTTCCCAACACGAAATACATTCTGAAACCACATTTCTGTTGGAGAAGGGGAAAAAAAAACCCAATGAGTAAACAATAATCAGGTAAAACACTTGTACAGGTGTTAACGCTTACCTTCTTTTACACTTTATAATTACACTTGGATTAGAAATGAAGAGAAGATTACTAACTTGGACACAGATCAGACGTCTGGCTCCTCTTCATGATGGTTCAAACTCCATCTTGTACTTTCAAACAATTATCACAGCACTAATTATTCAAAAACAAGCGAGTTTATCTGCTTCACCCGTGTTAGGATCCCGAGTCCGTTTTAAAGAACTGAATTTATCTTAAAATTTGCCTTAGTCATTCCCTAAAACACCACAAACGGTTAACTTCCCATTAAATATGGAAAAAATAGAAAAATAATTAAATAAAATGTTAAAATATTTTACAAATGATTTAGATTCTTCAATTTGATGAAATAAATATCTATTACCTAATGTATTATAATGTATATAACCTAACACCGCTGTGGTATTACTAAAGTTAATTTGGAGGAAAAAGTTAAGCAAATAACATACTACATAGATTCTTTGGGTTAATTCACTTCATTTATTACTAAAAATATTAATGTTTTTTAAAAGGCTTTAGAGTCTGCATTTTAAATGATAAATTTATGGTAAATTCTAAATTATATAAAATCAAATATGTATTTTGTAAAAATATGTTTTGATCAAATTTGTATTTATATGTATATAAAATCAATATCTGAAATAATTAACCAGTTTTCATAGTTTTTGTTTTAAATGGAAATTTAAAAAAAAAAAAAAAAAACCACTGAATCAATAATAAATGAAGAGAAAATAAAACCCAAACATTACTGTTCTTTTATTTTTAGAAAATTACCCCAATGTTTAGATGTGAATCAGTTCTGTTAAAAAAATAAAATAAATAAAAAAGAGCCAGAACTGTGTTTTGTCATTCATAAATAAACAGAAGTCTAAGGGACTGTCAAAGGGTCATAAAATTGAAACACAGCCATGGACTTTATTTTAAAAAAAAAAAGAAAAAGAAAAAAAAAGGACACCACTTAACAGTAGTCACCATTAAAAGACGTCTCAATTTTTTCAGTTGTTCCTGCAAGCAGCGATTGACGGGGCCCAAGCACAAAGGGCACAGCAATGTCTTGCTTCAGCCAGGATTAGCACGTGGGGGTCATCACGCCCAATCCCCGAACATATATGGTGAACCCTTCCAGTTCATACGATGTCAAGTTAATTGACTGCGCTGTCAAAACCCTTCACATGATACCTTGACACGATGCCACACTGACCAAAATCTGGTACAAATCAGGTGAACCCTCTGGAAGGAGTATTTAAAAGTTCAGAACCCATCAAAATGCATAAAAAATAAAATAAATGCTTCCTGTTGGGCGGAGTTAATGTATGCCCTTGTGAAATTCATTTGCCTTAAGACGACCTGTCAAATTTGGTGCATGTAGGTGAAACTGGATGCTTATACTGGAAAGAAAAGAAAAAAAAAAAGTCAGTCAAAAGGTGGGAGCTACTGAGCAGCAGGGCAACGCCTGGGTCTGACTGTTAGCGAGACCCTGATGACCAGCATTTCTGAAATGTGTCAGGTTTGGGGAGTCTCTGAGCATGGCCAGCAGCTCAAAAATGGCAAAAAGAAAAATAAGAATAATAATCCTAACAGACACAATAGAGCACTGACCCCCTTGGTACATGGGCCCTAATTAACTGCAGTGTTTTAATGAACTATGACATGATATATTAAGAAAAAAAAAAAGAAGGTTTTGATAGTCAATAACTGACAACTCGCTGTTTAGATCGGTGTATATTAAAATGTTCATACAGCTTACTGCTATGGACACGGAAACCAGCAACACAGGAAATACAAAACACCCCAAATAACATTAAATATAAACTTCAGTTTCCCCATGAGCCAGCAGTGTGATTATATTTAAGGAGACTTGGACACAAAAACAGAACCTCAAGCAAAAGATATAAATAATTCAGCAAGTATCTGATGTAATCAGTTGAGGGAAAACAATTGTGCAGCAGTCTAAAAATTCACCGGAACATTCTGTCAGGCAAAACAGAGCTTGAGTTTTCCTGCTAATTACATACTCTGCAAACCTGCAGTGATCACGTTGGCATAAGGAGCCAGTTTAACAAACAAACAGTTAAAAATGTAACGGAAAGACATCTAAAACCTTTCTACCCAAAGTGTGATTTTCTCACGACTCGATCAGGTTCATGGAGAGACATGGCAAGAAAAATGCTAATAGCAAGAAATTTAGTTATCAACATGTGTCTTTCATTTTATTTTGAATCAAATCCTTAAAACATGGCTTGATCCGTTTTCACTTTCAGAGGCCAGCAGACCTTAAAACCAACTTTAGAACTTTACTTCTGGTTGAGATCTGGTTTTGCACAGGCAAGAGAGAAACTTTCAGTTCTGGAAAAGCTGCAGTTTTCAGATCTACACAGGCATGTAACGATACATCGTGTGACAAATCGCGATACAAATTTGACAGGTTCGAATCAAAATAAAGAAAATGAATGGTGATTATCCGGCTGCTTAATCTTAGTTTCTCCTCGCTGTAATTGTGTTGTTTAGACAGCAGAGGGTGCAATAACGTACATTAGCGGGAATACACGTGACTTCACCGTAGGTGGAAGTAACACAGCTCTAATGCCGTGAAAACACACAATAAACAGATGTAAAATGTGAAAGAGCTGCTGTGTGACTGACTGTACAAATAGATTT
>JAOTRR010000030.1:1263897-1287107 GCA_028570945.1 Gogo arcuatus
ACAAAACAATGCGCACCAACACACCGAGGCAGCCATCCGCGGCGCCATCTTGGTGTCAGAATATATATCATATGATGTAAGATACGTGTGTGTGTGTGTGTCCTGCAGACAGAGTACAGGAATAAGTGTGAGTTTGAGATCGGTACCGGTGCGGATGGAGAGGATAAGACGGTGGGTTTTCGCTTGGGGAAGTATAAAGGAGGCTCGTGTGCTGTGGTGAGTCCCTCGGATACCATCCACGTCCCTGCAGCAGCCAAACGCGTCGTCCTCGCCTTCCAGAACTACATCAGGTATTTTATTACACACACTCGCTCCTGCAGCTGGAAATCCAGAATTAAAAAAAAAATCAAACCTTTTCATCCATTTTTGCAAAATATTTACAAAAAAGCACAATGAACAGGAAATTGACTGCAGACGTTTTTGCTACACAGACATTTATGTTTTGCTGTTGTTGTTGTTTTACATTTTACTTAGCCCTTATGATTTAAAAGAAACGTCCAACAGTCTCACAGAGTGCAGAAGTTTGCACACCCTCACTTCAGAATCATGGCTGTGCTTCATCTGTTTGTATTCAATTTAAAATAAATATTTTGTCTCTTGTTTAAGGTGGTAATTTCTCTCCTTTTTTTTTTGGTAAGCCACTTGTCTGTTTTACTTTTTCCTCACGCCATGTTTCATTCGTTACATTTCATTTGATTACGCTGTAACTGGTGGCAACGAAATGTATTCCATTATAAAGCCGATTCCGATCCGTTTCATCATATTATCAGTTCTAATTACGTTAAATTAATTTCTGGAAAAACATTAGTACTGTTTTATATTTTCCCTGAAAACTACTCTGAAATAAATAATAAAACACAAATAGCTAAAAATAAATAATAATCCTGATAAAATCATAAGATATATAAAATTGCATAACAAATGAATAAAAATAATTTTTAATTAAATCCGTTTGCCCTATACAGATAAAAATAAACAAATGATACATAATCTAATTATAACTGTTAGATTAGTGTAATAAATATGCTTTAAAACTAATTTAAATTGATTTAATAAAATATTAATTGATCAAATAAAATTTTATAGCACTGGAAGAAAAAATAATGTATAAAATTGCATAACAAATGAATAACAATTTGAAGTTGAATAAATAAAATCAAAGAATCTGACTTCATTTAAATCAGTTTAATTAATAAAATCATAATCTTTAAATTGTGTATCAGAAGAATAACAAAAACTAGTTATTAAAATTAATGGGGGCACAAACGTTTGAGCTGGCCAATGAAAAGAGAACTGCTCATCAGCTGTTTGGTTTTAACTGTTTTATAGAGAGACTGAAATTAAAGGGGTACAACCTTTTGCACTGAGCTGTGTGTAACAATTTATGATGTTGTTTTTTTTATTCCAGCCCCTAAAACTGTATAATAAGAAACACAGTGATGCACATTTTAAGCGATTTGTGTGTGTGTGTGTGTGTGTGTGTGTGTGTGTGTTCAGGACGACTCCGTATGCTGTGTACAGTCCAGAGACGTATGAGGGTCACTGGAGGCAGCTCACCATCCGCACGAGCAGAACCAACCAAATCATGGCCATCGTCTTCTTCCATCCACAGGTCTGTCTGTCTGTCTCTCTCACACACACACACACACACACACACACACAGAGCTAGTTTGCTTCTTCCCCGAGTAGAGATTTGGACCAATCACAGTGAGCTTGTGAACGACAACCAATGAGATTGCACCGTCAAATCTGAATCACACGGCAACAAGCAGCTGATTGGATGTTAACCAAAAAAAATTGATGTTGCTTTGCAAAGAATGGTTAATTATTTAAAATGCTTTTTTTGTTGAAAATTAAGAATAAAGATGATAACAGTTTATATTATAATCATGTGCTGGTCCATAATTCATTAGCAAATTTTAGAAAAAGTAAATCTTGGCATCTTGTCAAAAAAATATCTTCAAAATCTAGAATATTTTTATGACTGAGTATCAGGGCCTTTGTAGGTTTAAAAAAAAAATGTAGCTGGGGAGGGGGGTAATATTCCGAGGGAAAAAACCCTCAGAATTTCTGAGATACAAGTCGTAACTTTACAAGAAAAAAAACTCTGATATTCTCTGAAATTAAAAAGTCACAAATTTACAAGAAATAAAATGCCGAAAATAGTGGTGGTGGTGTTTTTTTCATCAAGGAACCACGTCGCTTCACTTTGCAAGGTTGGATCAGCATCATCACGCCACAGATGTCACGGCTGAGCTGAGAGTTAGAGGAAACGCAGTGTTTCCTCCTCGATGGTGCAGTATAAAAAATAAAGCGCTACGAGATTTTTAACTACATTTCCCAGACTGCACTGCAGCCGGAAAGCATAAGATCAATTCCGAATGTTTTTTTTTTCTCTTACATTTGTGACTTCTTGATCTTGGAATTTGACTTTATAATCGCAGATAATTTCTGATTTTTTTTTTTTTTCTCGTAAATGTTCAACTTTAAACTCAGAAATTGAGAGTTTTTTCTCAGGATATCCCCCCCCACCGCCAGGCTCCGGGATTTTTGTAAGTTGTTTTTTTTTTTTTTTTTTTTTTTTTTTTTTTTTAAACTTACAATAGTCCTAATACACCGTCGTATATTTGTGATATTTCTTCTGGAGGTGAAGATTATTTATTTAAAAAAATGTAAGGCTAAATATTTAAACATTTAAATAATAAATCTCAATTGTGTTATACTGACTGGGGGGAAGAAATACAAAAATAAATTAAAAATCTTTCTCCTGTCTCAGATCATCATACTTAACATTAGTGCTGAAAAATAATCAACTTTAATTATTTCGTTATCATATTTAAAAAACATAAGAGAAGCAGAAAATAAAGAATAAAAATGTAATACAGCAAATAATTACCATAAGATAATAAATAATGAAGTAATTAAGATGAAATAGTAATAAACACTGTGTAAAGCAGGGAACAAAATGTTTAATTAAATCTTTAATATAAATTTAAAAAAAAGAAATCGTTGTCAAAATCTAACAAATATAAAACAAGAGGGAAAAAAAGTGCAGGACGATACACGGTAAGACGTTCCGTCAACTGAAAATGAAAATTTTAATAAATCCTGTCTTTTTTTTTTTTTCCCAAATAAATAATTTAAAATGACGAAAATGACAAAAACAGATAAAACTGATTAGATTATGGTCCGTGCAGTGGGCGTGGCTTTGCTCTCGTCTGACTGGCTGTGAAACGTACTGTATATTGTCCGTAATAGAACACGTTTTATCTTTCAGATGTTATTTAGTGATAAATCTTACTTTATGCTCCTGTAGAAACTGTCCGAGG
Source organism: Gogo arcuatus (assembly GCA_028570945.1). Classification (NCBI taxonomy): domain Eukaryota; kingdom Metazoa; phylum Chordata; class Actinopteri; order Siluriformes; family Anchariidae; genus Gogo; species Gogo arcuatus. The sequence goes on from JAOTRR010000030.1 coordinate 1,267,227, forward strand.
ACGAGACAGCGTCTCTGAAGGAGTCTCTGAGACGCTATTTTACAGACGGTGAGGGGAAGGACAGTGGGGTTACGTCTCTACACTTCGTGAGAATGGGACAGAGGTGAAAGGGATAATTTTCTCGAATGTACAGGGATGATGTTGATGATGGACACTTGTGAGCTGTGTGTGTGTGTGTGTCCTCGTGTCCTGGTTATGGTGCAGGACGTCTGCAGGGACGGACGATTTGCCGTGTGAGCTGGTGGCCGGTGACGCGTGGATCCACGAGGAGCTGCTCGGGCTCAGATTCCGCATTTCTCCTCACTCCTTCTTCCAGGTAGACGTCTAACTCGTTATTAAACTCTTCCTAAGCTGAATGAGTGACTCATGAAATTTTCAATCTAATCAGTTAAACTCAAATCATTAGGAGGAAAAAAAAGCTTCACAATCTCGTGGTTTCTGTAAATCTGGGATTATCGAGTTGATTTTTCCAGTTAAATTAAAATTACAATACCCACCCATCATCATGAGCTCGTGAATCGTGTAAATGCTCGTTATTCAAATTCCATACGGTGGTGTCTTAATACAATTTCCAGTCGTATTTCCAATATGTGCCTTAGTGATGGGCGAAGTTAACGAGGGATACCTCAAGAACGAGTAGTTGAGTGTTTGTTTGTTCCATTTATATGGAATTATTATTGTATCTAGCGACTTGCCTGATTTAGATTAAAAGAGTCAAGGTCACAGCAAGGTCAGATGTCTGAAATAGCTTTTCTTTAATAGCTAGCAGGATTGAAGTGTAGCTGAAGGATATTTCAGGCGTACATGTTAGTAAGAAGAAGAGTTAGAAGGACGAGACTCGGTCGTGGTCCACGCTGTCGAGTTCGACTTGTCCTCTTAACGTGGTGTGACTGTTAGAGATAAAATCCAACTGGTGTAGCTACGTACCTGGGATACGTTACACCACATTGTTACGACACAGCAGTTGCGTATGTAGCTGTGGTTCTGAATTGCATCACGTTTTATACACCTGATCTGTGAATGCTGTTTATTTGGGGGTGTTAATCAGAGTGTACCATGATGATGGTGATTTCTCTCTGCCTGTGCAGACGAACACTCTGGCAGCGGAGGTGCTGTACTCCTCTGTAGGTGAATGGGCTCAGCTGGGCCGTGACAGCACCGTGCTGGATGTGTGCTGTGGAACAGGGACCATCGGCATCTCCCTGGCCAAGGTGTGTATACACACACACACACTTTGTTAATAAAATGCCAGTCATATAATAGCTAGTAACAGATTTAACAGTTAAAAGGGTGCCAATATTTTTGTTTCTATTTGTACGTCTACAAACATAATTATTTAATAAGTAAAAATAAAACAAACGATACAAAACCAGATCCATGTGTGTGTCTAAACTGTAATTGGTTGGAAAAGTCGTCAATCTGGCAACTGGCAAGTTTTTTTTGTTGTTGTTATTTATATTTTTGTTTAAAAATACGCATCTCCAAGTGAGACATGAGGCTTTTGGAAAGATTTGTTTCTGATTATTTATTTACTTATTTATTTCTGTTGTGTGTTCGTTCCTGTTTTGCTGTCAAATTTCTTTTATTTATTGGGAAAACGCGCAAGTAATATCTTTCACCTTTAATTAACCTTATTATTTAATAAACCTTATTGTTTATTTTTTTTCACCTGCTTTTCCTTTTTTTCTTTCCTTTCTTCCTCCTTTCTCGTCTTTTCCTCTCTTAAGAGTAGCTTTAGTAGCAGGATTAAATCTTCCCACAGAGATGATTTAAAGTGAATCACGGTTTTAAAAAGTAAATGGATTGCAAACAGACATCAATCTGGCAACTGTGGCAAGTCTATTTTTAGTTTTTATTTTATTTTAATTGTGTGAATGAAGCCTAATACATCCAAGTTAGACATGAGATTTATGAAAAATTCTTTTCCTCCTTTTTCTTTTCATTGTTCTTTTTTTCTCTCCCTTCCTTCTGAGTAATATGACATTTCTAAAATGCAGTGTGTTTAACAGAGAGTGAGGAAGGTGATTGGAATTGAGCTGTGTCAGGAGGCAGTGGATGACGCTAAAGTGAACGCACAAGCTAACGGTACGTTTTTAAGTGATGAAGCTGTTCGTGTTGGATAAACAGTGTTCAGGAATTCACTTTTAATATTGCGTGTGTGCGCGCGCGCGTCAGGTTTGACTAACGTGGAGTTCCACTGTGGTAAAGCGGAGGACATTTTCCCCACCGTACTCAACGCGGTGGTGTCTCCTAATATTACTGCTATTGTAGACCCTCCACGAGCAGGACTGCGTAAGAACTTCTCTTCATCATCATCATCATGCTCACCTGCCACAAATACATCAAATATAACAAGTTTATATGTTGCAACTAACAACATACAGCTCTTAACTGACAAATAGGTTGATGTGTAATGAATAAAACACTCCGTGTCGTGCTGTTATAGTAAAACAATCCACAGCGGTGTGGTGTGATGAGGCGGAGTTACGGCTTCCACATCAGCATCCGTTCTTTTCCTACAACAGCATGTCCCGAAGCGTCTTATTCCACTTACACTGCATCAATTTCTCAACGATTCACATTTTTTACATTTTCAATAATAAAAAAAAAAAGGCACAGTTTTTATCCATTTGTAGTTACATTTAACATCCACCAAGGAGACTGGATTACACTTTCCTGAGTCGTTTCCTAAATTATTCAGTCAAATTACTAAATCTGCTTTCAAACAAATGTAGAAAAAACGGTACACATTTTAAAGATTTGTAAAAGTTATTATAATTAAATAAGAATCAATATGAACCAATCACAATTCAGAGTTGTTCAAGGGGCGTGACACCATTCACAAACAGCGCCTCAGATTAAAATTGTCGTTTCATTATAGGTTTTGCGTCAAGGCGTTCAAATTATCTTACACCTTTTATGAGATTTCTTTTTTTTTTAGAAATATTCAGATAAATCTTGACAGCATTTGAAGCCTGATTAGATCTTTGTTTTACTTTAGAGCGTCTTTAAACCAGTGCGTCACTGTTCCTGATTTCATTTCCTTCCAGATTCCAAGGTGATTTTGGCGATCAGACGGGCGGAGCATCTGAGGAGGCTGGTGTATGTCGCCTGTAACGCTAAAGCAGCCATGAACAACTTCATCGAGTCAGTAAACACTCACCCCAGTGTTCATCTTCCGTCAGCGCAATCAGCGTTAACTGATCATACGACGTAGCCATGATGGCTGACGAACCGTACAGGTTACCCACAATGCACTGCTGCGTGTCTGTATGATCAAAAGTACCAATGAGCAAAGAAACTGAGCATGATGTTAATGGTTACCATAGAAACGATAACACATTAGAACAAGCGCATTAATATAAACCTGCGCTCCTGGCAGAGCCGCAGTTATAGAAAATTAATCAACACCTTCTGACCAATCAGATTTGAGAATTCAACAGCACTTTGACGTAAATCAAATTTGTTTCGCAGACATAAACAGTCACTTTCGCTTGTAACGTTTTGGTTGAATACATGATCAACACCATGTCTATTCTCAAACAGGGGCGTTGCTATGGCAACTTACAACCCGGACGTGTGAAAACCGTCCATAGAGGTGGGTCGAGAATGGAGTAGCAACGATATATTAACTGACATTGTGATAAATTACGTCACAATGCACTGTTTCTGTGATCTAGCATCGTCCGTATTTTTTTAAAATTCTAATTACAAGAATTTATTTATAGCACATTTCAACACACTTCATTGACCAGAGTGCTGTAGAGATTTTAAACGCACAAAAAAACCCACAATCCCTCTGAAGTTTAAAAAAAACCGTGCAAATAAATGATGATAAATTATCGTAATACATATTGTATATCGTAAGTATCATAAATGATATATTGTTTATATCGCTCACGTACTGAGAAAAGTGTATGGTGAAATTATCGTGATAAACGATCATATCACCCACCTTTATGTTCTATACCCAACTCCGTCATTAATTATACCTGGTCTACATCTCACTTATGCAGAACGGATGAATTTATAATTTTTTTCTTCTTTCCCCCTCAGTCTGTGCAGAGCTCCGTCTAACCGTGTTCGTGGAGCGCCTTTCCGTCTGGTGCGAGCGATGGCCGTGGATCTGTTCCCTCAGACTATGCACTGTGAGACCATCCTGCTGTTCGAGAGGGTCGACTACGGCTCCAATACTTCCAACGCCACGAACTGAGGCTAAAGCTAATGCTATATCTCATAAATCTAGCTACTACTAATGCTACTGCAGCTAGGAATGAATTGTTATTAATTAGCATCTCATTTACATGCTTAATCATTACATTTTTTTCTCGCAGTAGCATTAGCTTTTTTGGACCTGAAATTCATAGCAAATGGACTTGAGATGGATAATAGATAAGTTCGACCATTTTGTAAAACTGAAGAACTTTTTTTTTTTTTTTTAAAGTGCAAACAAAATGAATTATTTTCTGACCCGGAAATGAGCCCCACCCCTTTTCCTTTACTCATGTAAAAGATGTACAATTTCAGTAAAGTGGTTTGGTTTATTATTGTCATCATCTCAACTGCAGTTCACCTTGTAAGCACCAGACAGCACAAAAGTTACATACTGCTGCTTTAATTTTCTTATTGTACACTAAAATTGAAATGACGCATGAATAAAGAATGAGAAATGTCTGGTTACAGTCATGACACGTTTATTCATTTGCATAAAGAAATCACTTATTCAGTGATCGCATAACAGAAGGTCACAAATTCAGTTTTTATGGGGGGTTTTCAGGCAGCGTTGTTCCAAACTGAAAAGGGAAAAAATAAAATAACTGACGCCAACACTTGGGCGTGTTGTGAGAAGTGCACATGATTTTTCTTCACAGCGAACACACACTTGGAGAACAACAGGACAAGCAATGAAGCGTGGCTGTGATGAAGAAGCAGCAGCAGCGCGCACACACACGCACACACTTGTAGCGGCGACGGTTTTGTGCTCATGTACACACGAGCGCGGTAAACATTCAGAAAAAGCAACGAAAAAAATTCACACTTGTTCCAGCAGTTATTGCGTTGTTTCCCCCCCTCACATCTACATACACGCAAAAAACACTGATAAAAAATATCCTGAAGCAAACTACATCCTATAAAAATGCATAAGACATTAAGCTTTGGTTCATATATTCTCTTTACACTTCATTTGATTTTTTTTTAAAATTTTGATCGAGGTATAGGGTAGCTTGTTGTCTTGTCTTTTTTTGTTTGTTTCTGAAATAATCAAATGTATACAGTCACAATGAAGCCTAAAAAAGTACTAAAAAACCACACACACCATTCGAGTCATTGAACTCAAACTCATACGGGAAACAGCAGTATTATATTCCACAGCAAATACAGATCTAGGTAGCTTCACTTAGTTTCCTACATGAGAAATGGCACAAAACGTAAGCGCTGAGTATAATAAAGATTTCTCAGATAATTTTTTTAATGTCTCTAACAGTTCCTCTGGGAGAGAAGGGTTTAATGCTCCAAGCCCTTGTGCTTGTGGTTTCTCTGCAGTACTAAAGGCTAAAAGGAAAGCAAGATTCTTGGTCGAGCGGCGTTTTTTCCCCTGCATGCTCGCTGATATGTATTATCCTGCATTTCCCAAAAGAAAAAAAAACAAAAAAAAAAAACACCATGGCGCATTCTCGTCTCAGACCTGCCAACCCTGATGAGGAATAACACGCAGTCTGTATCAGCGAGTGAGGATTAATCTAAGGATCTAAACGCTAGTGCATGTAGATACTGGGTTGTTTTTTTTTTTTTAAAGAGTAACCACCAGTGAGTGATGGAAAAAATGAGGCTTTCATCCAAATGCATTTAAAAAAAAAACAAAAACAAAAAAAAAGGTTCATAACTAAACTTTAACACAGTGCACGTCCATGACATCTGGTGGTCAAGCGCAGCTCCTAGTGCACTGGTTCCCAAACATTTTTGGCAAATGGCCTCAAATGGACATTATAAAATTTCCACGTCCCCAAACCTTCACTACTTTCCATGTTTTTAAATTCGAGATGTATAAGACAGGACTACTACAACACGTGAACAATTTATGTCAGTGACATCAGTAATGTCATGTAACGCAAGTGACTAAAAACCAAAGGAATATTCCTTGCACTGGTTTTCCAGATGAAAGGGAAGTGTTGTAGTGTTGTAGGAAAATAATCAATGCTGGGGTGGTGTGATACAACCCCACGCCAAGCAGAGGAGCCTGGTTTATACCTGCTGCATGATTTTGCATTACGTGCGCGTGTAGAAGCAGCGGAAACGTGAGTGGCATTATTATTCACACACACACACTGCGTGTCTTTTGGACATCCTTAAGATTTAAAAGCAACAATCGTCAGAGCTACGGCATCCCTGTCCATCAGATTGAACTGTAAAACATTTAATGAATGTTAAACACACGGACATGCTCGGGCTCTCTTAAAATAGTATGCCGTCGTCCTGATTGTTGTCATGATCTGCATCTCAAATCTACTATTTACTGATCTAGACAATCCCAAAGACGGGTCCAGAAAGCTTTTGAGCTTGTGGTAGGTTTGAGGCACAGTCACTGTAACAGGAAAAGCAGTTCGTGTTAGTGCTCAATAGTACATGAGTATGTGATTTGAGCCCCAATACTAACGTGTTTAGCGGAGTTAGATGGACAGGGAAATTTGTCTTTTTTTTGGCTGAACTAAAGCCCTGAAGCTAGTGCAGCATGTCAGGATGTGAAAAAAGGTGAAAAAGACTAATGGCATGTAAACACAGCTTGTCTGGATGTGACTGATAGTAACATTTCAAAATATTAGCACACAAAATCTGCCTTCTATATTTTAATATTAATTTGTAAAAAAATAACTGAATGAAACAAGAGAGTAGATTAGATTTCCTCCTCTCATGACCCAGATTGTGGGAAACCCTGCCTGCTGTTAGTCACATTAAGTAATGTGTATTATTTAATTTGGTGAAACTTCAGAACGTCCTGGTTTCTTTGCATTGATAACTGTTCCCTTGAAGGACCTGCGAGAAACACGTCAGGTTTTCTGCTTCTTTAGAAATATTTTCCAATGCAGTCACATGGTGACGTGCTGAAACAAAGAGCTTAGGGTGTCACTGATTACATGTTTTTGTCAGAAAGCCATTAAGCACTGATAGTGTTTTCAAAGCAAAGATTGTGCATCTTTGCTTTGAAAACAAAGTGAAAACAAAGCAAAAAAAAGTGCATCAAACGTGCATTTCTATACTTCATTGTAAGTCTATTTGTCAAATGTTCCAGGTATTTTTCTCTTTAACCTTTGAGCATTTCCAGTGGTATCATTAATGGTAAATAAATACTTTTCTAATGCTAGCTGATAGACTTTATTTAACAGTAAGGAATTCAAAATATTCTGTTTTTATTAGGAGTAGGCTTTTGCGATACAGATTATTTTCTCTACTCACAAATTTCCATTTTAAAAATATCACAAACGATGTAACGTAAACAGATATGGAAATGAGTCTAGAACACGTCAGACGAGAGGGAAAGGGGCAGGGCTTCCAAGTGGTGTCCGTTATTATCGAAGAGATTTAACAGAACACTTACCCAACTGTCAATCCTTCCAGACTCATATGTTGATTGCTTCAATAAAAACCTGCCTCGAAAAAAAAAAAACAAATCTATTTTTGAGTGATAACTTTTGAGTAACTAAAGTGGATGCAAAAAAAAAAAAAAAAAAAAAAAATCACGTAAAAGGTTGGCAGGTCCCAGGCTGCTCCCCGCCCCCCAAAGCTAAATCAAACTTTTGTGCTGCTACACACAGAATCTGATCCAGTTGAGATATGAAGCTGATTTCACACTGATGTGTTATCGTTATCATGCCATGGACTCTCACAACCCGTAAAACAAACAAACAAAAAAACAAAAACAAAAAAACCAATACACACAGCAGAAATCTACATTTTTACCTAAAGCCATGATAGCGAATATGGAACAAAATGTCCAACAGGAAAACCTTTATTAAATCAAATCATCTATATATTTAAAAAAAAAAAAAAAAAAAAAAAAAAAAAAAAAAAAAAAAAAAAAAAAAAAAAAAGCACCCACAACGTTTAAAATCCACAAACGTGAGCATTCAGACACCACGTGAGTACGTGCTTCTTTTATGGGAAATAAGCGACGGCGGGTTTTGTATAAAGAATGCATCAGGAGGTGTACGATGATGTTTCACCTTGTCACCCGCTAGTGCATCTGATTTATTCTGATTAAATCAAGTTCCTCACATGCTGAGATTCAGATTCAGGCAAACTGAACCCTCATGTCTGTGATAAAACGGAGCTGGTATTGCCTTTTCGCGCTAACTGCATAATTTATCATTTATTTATGTGTAACGGCGATGAAGTGACCTTCAGTGCTTTTTTTCTAACATCTTCAGTGTGAGCGAGCAGGTCAGTGAAGGTTTTGCTAGACGTCGACGGTGCACAGAGGCTCGCTGCCGGGCTGTGCCGACTCCATCACCGTCATTTTGGGCTTCTTTCGCGTCTCCTCCTGGTAACAGGAATACGGGGCGTCATTAAAACATAAATAAACAAACAAAATCAATCTATCTATCTCTGGCATTGATTCTATACATCTCAGAAAATGTCAACAGATAAAAAGTACAACGTCTCAGTCTTTAATTAAAATTCAGTTGTAATTGTTGGCAAATTGCTGTAGTATAAGAGAAATAAAACACTCTGTGTCATGCTATTATAGGAAAGTAAACAACAACAGCGTGGTGTGATGAAGTGGAGCTAACGTTACCACACTGACGTTGATTATTTTCCTATAACAGCACGTCCCTGAGCGTTTTATTCCTCTCACACCACAGCAATTTGCCAACAATTACAGGTTTCTATTAATTAAAGAGCTACGTTATACTTTTTATCCATTTATAGTTACAGGGGAGTGTAGAATCTATAGCAAGGCACGCTTGTGTTGTTTCTGGAGGCTTGGAAAATGATTTATGGTGGTTTTTCCTTTAATTTGTCCCCCATCTTTACCTTGTATAGCTAATTCCCCACCCCCAATCCAGCCATAGAAAGGGGCATGCGTGTACGGAGCAGATATTAATTGAGTGGTGATTTATTCTCAGTACAGCACTGTCTGAGTGTGTGTAGTGATGGTAAGTGTGTATCAGCTACATCAGTGTAGGAAACTGACGGCGATGAAATTTAAACGATCAACACATACACGGAAAAAGATAAGCTTTAGTTATTAAATGGACACCTACAAGGCAAATAACAAGGGGTGTGCATGTGTGTGTCTAAGTAGCTGTTTAAACAATACCATGCACACACAACCACGTCAGAGTCATGGCTGTACTGAGAACCAACCACAATCCGAATCATATCTGCTTGGTGCTGGCTCTTTATCGAGGAATAGATGGGTGCCAATACTTTGTGGAACATGCGTGTTTGTCTTACCCTCTCTCTAGCCAGTTTCCTCATCTCCTCTTGGAGTTTGTTCAGAATGTGGAGGTTGGGCTTGTTCTTTTTGGCATACTGCTGCAGTTCAATCACACTCTTGTCTGAATTTTCCTACGCAGGATGGAAAAGTGAAATCACACACACATCAATAAAACAGCCAACACCAATCTACTTTCTTCCGCAGCTCAGAATATTTTTTTAAAATACCTTTTTCACCATCTTGTTGTTCTCTCTGCCGTACATGCGCAGAAGAGAGCCCCAGTTCTTCACATGAGGGTGCAACATCTGGAGGATCTTCTGAGAGGCCAGCTGTTTACCCACTCTCTTGTTCTTACCTTTACAGAGAACACAAACTGAAATCTTAGCATAATCTTTGCATAAAGACGCAACAATCATGTTGCATTGTGACGCATCGTTATTAGTTATTATTTAAATTTAAAATGATGGAATGTGTAAGGAATAAACCACTGTGTCCTGCTGTTATAGGAAAATAAATCAGCGACAGGGTGGTGTGATGAAACAGAGTTACTGTTATCACCACAAAGCTTTTTCTTATTTTTGTATTACAGCACATTTACAAGTGTTTCACACCTCTCAAACCACAGCAGTTACAATTTTTATATATTATAGAACGACACACTATACTTTTTATCCATTTGTAGTTACATTTAACATTGTGGAACGTTGATCAACTGCTGGTATGAGTCATTACTATAGAAACGTGTCAGTGTGTGCTAACATAAACCTGCGCTACTGTAAGAGTCGCTGTTATTGGAAATCAATCAACACCTTCTGACCAATCAGAATCCAGAATTCATAGTAGGATTAAAGTCAAATACAACAAATTCTTTTGGCCATAAATCAAGCTTCAGCGTCTCTGCAGCAAAGAAGTCTCAAAACAGTGCAGAGGTTTGTGAGAACACTTACACCACCCGCGTACGCTGTGTTTTCCGCACGTCATCACATATTCACTCTTCTGGTTCTTCCCCGGAATGACCTCAAACTTGATGCTAGTGTCCCCCATCCCATGATTTCTGTGGACACACAGTACAAAATAAAACAGCTGTATGATGCTGTTGAGACTCTCTGTGTCCTGCAGAAATATTAACCGTCCTACCTCTTAAGGCACTCGTGAAGGATCTGGTAAGGTGACAGTAAGCCTGCTTTGTTGGTCAGTTCATACACTCGCGAATCTTCAATACTGATATGGTTAAAATACTGAGGAGGAAACGTGAACCGCTGATCAGTGCTTGATTATTTTAAATCACATTAAATAATACACAGCGTAGGGTCGGGTTGGTGCCCGCGTACCTCCAGTTCGTCCCCTTCTACTGGCTTCTCCTCAGCCGTCTGCTTTACAAAGTCAGGGATGAGGATCTCCAGCGTGGCCCGAGCTGCATGACAGCATCCAGAACAAAAGAACTCAGCATGCAGGAAAATGATGAATAATATTTCTCCTCAAACATTCTCAGATCATTTATCTGAGAAATCCATTTTCCACCGACAGAGTACCAGAACAGCTTGAACCACCACTCTAGTGCCAAAGGTTCCAGCTGTACATTTCAAGCATCAACTATAAGTATGGGACAGCAGACTTCCAATCGATACTATTGTGTTAAATAAATAATAAAACACTGTCTTGCTATTATAAGAAGACAATCAACGACAGTAAAAGGTTAGTGTGATGAAGCGGAGTTACTGTTACCGTATTAAAATTTGCCAAAGATTACAATCTTTTAAATTATTTAACTACAACATAGCTGGCCTTTTTTCCACTTAGTTATATTTAATGCTGTGGAACAGCCATAAAACAAGTTAGTTCCTGTTCTCGCTTACGTTATAGCAGCTATAAACAGTCGTTCCGTCACCAGCTTCTCTTTTCCTCCTCTCTCTCGAAGATATTTAAGACCAAAAAAACACAACCGAAAAACCAAAAAGTCTTGAAGACGTCAAAAAACTTACAGCTTTACTTCTGCACGTTACAAAAACACCGACACTGGAGACACCTTCCATAAATATTAAATAAAGATCTCCTTACAAAAAAAAAAAAAAAAAAAAAAAAAAAAAAAAAAAAAAAAATATTCACCACATCAACAATTACACTTTTTAAAAAATATTTGTTTACATAGAGCGTCCGCTGTACGAGTCCCTGTCGTTATAGCTGTTATTATAGAAACAATAACGTGTTAGAACGAGTGCATTAACATAGTGCTGCTGTTATGGAAAATGAATCAACAGTGCTGTGGTGTCATGAAAGATATATGGAAAAAGGTAACAAAAAAAAAATAAAAATCAGGATGCATAAAGAATTGGCACCTTGAATGAAAATTAAACTGTGGGCTGCCTAAAGATTTGCACTCTTAACAGAAAAGCACTTAAAGTGTTAAATACAGTAATAGAACAGTTTAAAAATTATAAATAAATAAATAAATATCCTGAGTGGCTTGAAACATAAAAAGCATGAAAAATAACATAAATCAAAATACCAGCTTTATTCTTGGCGAGTTTTTTGCTACTCGCTGTTCCTGTCCCGTACGTGACTCCGTCTATAATAACCGAAGCTCCAAAGGGTTCACTTGGGTTTTCTAGGGGAAAAGAACAAGATACAGACATTTAACGCTTTACACAAACCATACAAACAATAATGACAAAATCTCTCTCTCTCACACACACACTTACCACATTCAAAAAAGTTGTAAACTGGTCGGACCTTGAGCACACGTTGCATATATTCGTGTAGGATGCAAACCTCGGACTTTCCATTAGGGTTGATGACAAATTCTAAAAGTAGACATGCAGACAACAATCTGATACACTGTCTTGCATAAATATTGGCACCCCCTTTAGCCTCAGCACAAAGCAGCCCATTTGTCAGAAACATCCTCCCCACCCTCCAACACTACTCATCAGCCTGTCCCCACTGTGAAGCATGGTGATAGTAGCATCACGATGCGAGAATGCTTTTCATCGGCATGGAGTGGGAAATTGGTCAGAACTGAGGACCCCAAAATGACACTGGAGTGGTTCAAAACCAAAAGTTTGTTAGGTCAAAGCCCAGACTTCAATCCGATAGCAAATCTGTGGCAAGACTTGAAAATTGCTTTACGTCAACAATCGGTATTCACAAAATCTAACAGAACCTGAACAATTTTGCCAAGAAAAATGGGCAAAAATATCAAGATCCAGATGTGCAAAAATGCATACCACACATATCCCTGAAGAGTTGTGGCTGACCATGGTTCTACTTAATATTGACCACCCCCCCCCCCCCTCGGGTGTGAAAACTTATGCATCTAACAGATTTTCTTGTACGTCAATCAAATTGTAAAACAATCCCAATTTCTTTGAATTCCAGGTTGTAACAAACTAAACTAACCAGCAAGCTTTCTACCTTTCTTAGTGGGTGCGTCCTGCACCGACAGTGTGATGAGCTTCTGATTGGCCGGGAGGATGGGCCTCTCAGACTCCGCCTGCTTCCTCTTCATATCCCTGTTGAACTGCCGTCGCTCCGCCCACGTGCGGAACTTCTTCACCGTCACTTGCTCGAAGTCAAAGCGCTTCTCTAGGTAGCTGCGGAACTCCTCGATGTCTGGAGGGAAAGAGGGAGGGGTCGGGTATCAAAGTTCAGCTCATATCCATAAAGATAACAGATACTCACAAAACATCAAATGCAATCAAAATCCAAAACATGACTGATACTAATTGTTTGGGAGTCAATTGTCCTAATCGTCCGAAACGGAGTCAACTCTGACTTTTGGTTCATTTGCTATTTTTTTTCATTCATTGATTTCATTCATATGGCAAAAAAAGGAAAGATCACACCATGGTGCCGTTCAAACTAACTAAACGCTGCGTACATGAACACCACCGACACTTTAATGTCTTACCAACTGACTCGTCCTTGCACACCTCCACCTTGGCTTTGACCTGCCCCAGCGCTCCCTGTGCCATCTCTCCCCCCTGGCCGTCTTTCCCCTCAGGCTGGTTGTCCATCGTGTCCAGGTTGGACTCGTCACACGCTCCCTCCGGAGCTGTGGAATCGGGCTCCTCAGTTATCTCCTGGGCTTCTCCCTCCTCGCCGTCCTTGACGGGAGACACGTTGGGCGTGACTTCTCCGTTCTGCTCCCTTTCTTCTTGTTCCTTCATTTTCTTATAGTGCAAACAGGGTATGCTACTGGTAGGAGGGTCGTGTTTCTGAAACACAGATGAAATGGGGGGGGGAGCTGTCTGAACTTTCTGGCACCCTATAATTTTATTTTTACATAATTACATGACATCATTCGACTTCAAACAAATGTCTGTCATTCACATAAACTAAACCGCAGTCTTGACCCAGACCCAGCGTTTACCCTGATGCTTCCAGTTCCAAGGAAGTAAGGTCTGGACCAGGTAACGACTCGGGTCTCCCGGTGGAGGTAGACTGGAATGCCAGAGTTATGGAATGTCATGATCCATCCGTCAGGAAGAGGCTCTGTAGGTGGACGCCCTCGACCTGCACCAAGAACCCAAAAACCCTTCATCTTTAACACTTTTACAACTTGCACATCATGATAACGGTCATGGCGAAAAAACACTGGGATTAAGTAGTTAAGTCACGATTTACGGTTAAACTCTAAACTGAAGAGAGACTCACTCTTGAGAACAGTCTTAATTTTGGTAATCATGGGCTGGACACCCTGCTCCGTATCAGACTGATGATCGCTGTCTGCTGCATATTTATCCTCAGCCAGACGCATCTTCTTGGGCACCGGCATGCCTTCCTCTAACAGTGCATCTACATCATTGTCAAAGTCATCCTGGAAGAGACGAGCAGTTACAGACGAGAGGAAAAAAAATACATGGGGCTGATCCAGCATACTCTGAGCGTAAGATCTCAAGAACACAATATCACAGTTTACAGTCCGTCCTCAGTTTATATCACTGACGTTGGAGCTCTGCGCGTGCTGCGAGCGTGACCTCTAGGGGGTGGTATCACATGCGACACACATTAATGTACAGGAAAGGAGAAACACAAAAAACAAAGTTTTCACTGCAGTAGAGAGAATGGAAAGAACATGTTAAGGATGGAATAATTTACAGCAACATTACTCTAAAACATGTCTCATGCCACATTATTTCCTGAACAAAAAAAAATTAAAATACCATGCTGAGTTTAAAAATGTATTTCATTAAACCACTTTATTCTTTGAGGCCAATCTCTTAAACTTAGTTTTGCATTTAATTATTTGTTTCTTTATAATTTCAGCTATTTCACATACTCCTGCAACAGATGAACATTAAACACAGTGGTCGTGGCATGAAAACAATGAGACACCTCATGTACCTCATAGGCGTAAACGTGGTCCTCGTCGTTGGCCTGCTGCTGCTGAACGATCATCTCAGACGTGTACTCACTCTCCTCTCCGTCCTCCGCCTCCAGGAAGTTCTCGCTGAAATCCTCCAGCTCATCCAGCACGGCGAACTCGACCTTGTTCTCCTGCTCAGCTTCGGGTTCTACGCTCACGTCTCCCTGGCCTGTTCCCTCTCCTGCACTACCCTGCGCCTTCCTGTTCTCTACCTGCTGCTCGTCTATCTGACCCTGCCCTGTGTATAACACTTTTCTGTCTTTGCCCTTGCTGCTGCTGCTGCTGCTGCTGCTGCTGCCGCCGCTGTCTCCTCCGAAGCTGACGCTGATTTTAACATCTCGGAGGAGCCTAAGGTCAGGGAGGAAGGAGGTGACAGGGGGAGCGTGGCGCCCAGTGCCTGGGCACGAGTTGCCATGTAATGCACGACTGCTAAAAGACGCCGAGCCCTTGGTGAGGAGCGGAACGTCGTTGTCCTCGGCCGGCGCGAACGAGGGTCCATCACCGCCGGAGCTAACGTCCATTTCCTCGGCGTCACTGGACGTTTGCAGGGGAGGTGGTGGAGGAGCTTTACATTTACCGCTTCCTGACATTTCATCATCAGGAGGCTCCAGAGGGAGAGGAGGCACAAATTCACCAATATCCATCATCCAAATAATAATATATATAACTAACCCTGCTTAGAAGAAATCTGTCTAGCTTAGTTAAGTGCTAAAAACTAATCAAAGCCCAAACGTACACCTAAAAACACCAGACGGACGTAAACATTTGGTTGCTTGAGCATGCTAAGCCGACTACATTGTTCTTTTCATTAATGTAGACAGCTTTTTAGAAATCACTGTCTCAATTATTGGAAATCACAATGCATTCAGCTTAAACCTTTGCCCACGTCTAAACACGGTCCATCCTCCAAAACGATGGTCAACTGAGGAGAAAAACAAACAAACAAACAAACATACAAACAAAAACAGAGAAGATATCAACATTACAGAGCAGTCCATTAAAACAATAATACAAACACCTCTACAATTATGAAACTTAATGCTTATGCTACTCATCTTTTTTTTTCTTCAGGTTCACATTTTTAAAATTGCAGATTCCAAGTAAAATACCAGCTTTGTTTATTTTATTTACAAGTTACAAACTAGCCCAAGAACACTTTTCATACATCACATTTACATATGTTGTGTTATAAATATCATAAGTATCATAAATAAAACTGTTTGTTGTACATCATTCGCCTCACTAGATAATCCACATTACATAAAATTACTACAAATACAACGTTTACATTAACAAAATATTTACATTAATCATAAAATATCTTCTGATGAAGCATATAAACAGAGCATGCTAATTTAATCAATGTTGCAAAACTAGCATGATCCTAGCTCAGGCTGAATCCCAAATCGCGCCTTATTCCCTTTATAAGTGCACTATATACATTTAAACACAATGTTTTACACATCCTATGAAGTGCGCTATATATTCATTAGGTAGCCATTTGGGATTCAGCCACACACTAGCCAACAGGCACGACTTGAATTTTACGTTAAAATAAACAAATATTAGACAAACTGATTCCCAATATTGTATTAAATAAGCTCGGCGTAAATGTACCCACCTTTTTAAATAATAATTATTTTAAAAATCCTCATTAAATAACGCTATTTCTTCGTTTTTTTTCAAGTCAGCCACCCGCCCCCTCCTCTCTCCGCCATGTTCTAACGTCCTCACCGTTTTTCCGCCCTTGCACCCGCCTCTTTACCGGTGTCTCTGCGTCGTGGATTGGCTGACTCTTTTTAGTACTTGATGATGATTGGTTGACTCTTTTCGCTGTTCCATGGTGATTGGCTGCCTGTTCTGAGGCGATTGGATGGAGTCCCACCCCCCCGTCTAGGGATACTCCGTTGACTTCAGATGAAAGTGAATTTATTTTCAAATCAAATAGAACAATAATACGATAAACATTATTTTATAACAAAATAGAAAAGGTATACGAATAAACAATTGATTAATGAAGATAAACGTCTACTTTTTTCCCCTCAGACTATCATCAGGTCCAACATATAAGGCAATTTATCGACGTTTACTATTGTATATAAAGTTCATATGGCAGTTCAGTGGAATCGTATAAACACATATCATGTTTTTAAAATAATTCTGAAAAACTTGTATATTAAAGGTTCAATGCAGTGAAAACGAAGAAACAATGAACCTATGAAGTGCATTCCTTATCCTGGAAAATTACACTTTTGGGGCTTTCTCTCCTTTGCCAGTTACTGACTGCATTTCAGTATAACAGGGCTGCAGCACAGTGATGAAAGTAAAATACAATGCAACAGAGAATTACATTCACTTCTAATGTAAAGTCAGTGTTTAATTCTTAAAAAAGCAATCCACTGATGAGGAGATAATGTCACATTAGGGGAAGCCATGGCCTAAAGGTTAGAGAAACAGCTTTGGTGAATGAATGAAGGGAGGGGAAAGTGCTGAGTGAATGAACAGCACTTTCCCCTCCCTCTACAGCCAGGGCTGAAGTGCCCTTGAGCAAGGCCCCTAACCCCCAACTGCTCCCCGCACTGCTCTGGGTATGTGTGTGTTCACTGCTTCAGATGGGTTAAATGCAGAGAGAGAATTTCACTGTGCTCTAATGTACATGTGATGAATAAAGGCCTAAAATTCCTAAATAAGAGCAATGCATTTGAGGTTTTGTTTTTCAGCATATAACATTTCCTGCATGTCACTGATAATAATCAGTACACCTTGTGTTAAAAACAATTTAACATTAAAAGCAATTTCACAGTTGCATTTCACTGTGCAGTTCCGATTATGTATTTCCCATAAACAGAACTACACAGTGAAATGCAATTGTGAAATTGCTTTTAATGGTGTCTGTATTTGGACAGTGATTGCCTTTCCCCAGTGTGATTGCTTTTCTATCTGGCATGAACTCCAACAAAGCAACAAAAAACACCAGGCATGAAAACACAGCAGCAGAAGTTAGGAAAATAGCGTGCATTGGCATGGAAAATAAAAACAAATGCAAGACAAACTAACAGAAGCCGGGGTTTAAATAAGGTGATACATGAAAAAAAGTGAAAGCAGGTGTGCGTCATGGTGCATTGCATTGGAGGGGTCAGGCTTGTATGCTTGACTGAGTTTACGGATATGGTGTTCTGACTGTATAAGCAAAAATGTTATAAATAGCCTTTGCTTGAACACAACAAATGTTGGACATTGTGAAACAGGAAGAGAACTCTCTCCACAGAGACGTGATGCAGCTCGACTCATGCCATGTTGCTAACTAGCTAATGTCTTGGCTTGGGCTTTTCACAACAATGGACTTGCCACCTCGTGAATTCTACGTCATATCTGGTCTCGCATTGTTGGCGCTCTGTAGCATTACGTTAAATACAGTCAGATGGGAATACACAATATCCGTAACTTTTCCATTGTGGAAGATTGAGTGGGAATGAAAATTTGTTATCTTTTCCATGTTGTTTTTACTTCATACAATAACGGATTTCAAATGTGAAAGGGGCTATACATATGATTCTGACACACAATGAATTTTCAAATGTTACAGTATTTCTAAATTATATATCTGGAATAAAAAAAGTGCAGGGTGGTCAAAGTTTGGGGTCAGAGAAAAATTCATAGTGTCCATTTGGGGTCGTTTGGGAACCCCTTGTTTTCAAAGGTTCGCAAGCACTCAACTGGATCAAGGAGGAGGAGAAGGACAACCTCAATGTTTGTTAACATTCCTGTGTCTGTCGTGGTTAGAGATCAGATTTTAAGATATATTTTGGTGCTCACAATAGCACAATAATTTTATTATGTTACTTTTCTGAGCTGAATATAGCCTTTGAATAATTAGTAGAATTATTGATAAATACTAGGGGTGTGAGCACAAGGTGAAATTTATGAACACACTTATCATGCTTAAAGAGCTGTTAGACAACACTACAGTGTCTCATGGCTTCTTCCTTTAAATTGCTGAAATATTAAAACATTCAAACATTAATTATTTTTGGCATTTAAACAAATTTAAATTATTGAGAGTTAATTATGTTTAGATTTAGCTTTAATACTGAAGATGGGTATCTTTAGGGACATGTGGCTGTTGGGGCATTAAACTATGGAGGGTACTTTTTATGGTGTGGGGCTAATTACATGGGGGGGTATTTGTGAGTGTGGGAGCAATTAGCTGTGGGAGGTATGTGTGAAGTGGATATGGTGGCTTTTATTTACGTATTTACGTATACGTATTTTTGCGTGTGGGGGAATGAATATTGGAATTAGCTGTGGTGGCAGTTAGCTGTGGGTAAGAGTATTTATGGGTGATGTGGCGTAATTAAACAATGGAAGTGGGATTATTTAGCTGTGGGTGGGAGTTTTTGTGGGTGTGGAGGCAGTTAGTTTTGAGTGGGGTTTTTGGAGGTACGGGGCAATTAGCTGTGGGTAAGAGTATTTGTCATTGTAGGACAAATAACGATTCATGTAAAACAAAACCCTTAGTGGGTTGGGTTGTTCTCAGGGTTATTGATGTTAAATTCAGCATGGTTAGGGTTGTTAGGGTTACGGCTATTAGAGTTTGGATTAATAGGGTTAGAGTTGGGGGGGGTGGGGGCAATTAGGGTTAAGGCCCGAGTATACTTCCACGGACATGGCGTCGCTCAGAGTGGATGTGTGCATGGGTGTCTCCAAAGTATACTCTATCTTCTGCTGTTGCGGACACATCTGAGCGCACGAGCTGAACGCATGCGCACTACGACGTGTTTCTATCATCTGTTATGAGGACTGAAAATGTACACTCTCCTATTTCGGGGACGTGGAGTTGTGAACAGCTGTGGGTTTAAAACTTGTCTCAGGACAACTTTAACAGAAATATATGACAAAATCACAACAAATTCTTATTGATGCGACTAAACCAGTCTCCATCGACAAGTGTCATGGGATGATGATAGGATGCGCGCGTGCGCGAGCTGCGGCAGGCTTCTTGTGGGCGGGGCGGGAGTGCAACAGGTGGGTGGGACCA
The DNA here is from genome assembly GCA_028570945.1 of Gogo arcuatus. Classification (NCBI taxonomy): domain Eukaryota; kingdom Metazoa; phylum Chordata; class Actinopteri; order Siluriformes; family Anchariidae; genus Gogo; species Gogo arcuatus. The sequence goes on from JAOTRR010000030.1 coordinate 1,287,066, forward strand.
TCGCGGTGGCTGGCCAACCAATCGAGGACAGTCTCGGACTTT
>JAOTRR010000030.1:1287207-1297257 GCA_028570945.1 Gogo arcuatus
GTAGCAAGCACAAACACCCAGCCTGAAGAGCCGCTATAAGTACTGCGGTTCCTTACAGCGTTTCCGGTCCAGGGTTAGTGCGAAAACACACCAAGTTCCTTCAGGAGACCCGCGGAACTGACCTGAATGCACACACACACTACATGGAGTTTACAGATGTAATAATTCCCCAAGTTAACTACTAAACACTTCAAAATTCTAAACTTTTGGCATTTTGTGTCTCAGACTGCAGAGGTGCATGCTGGGAGTATGGAGATTTGAGCAGCTGCTGGTGTTCTGATTGGTTCTCTGTGTGGTGATGTAATCAGTCCTTTGTCCTCGTGATCACACACACAGCGTCCCCTCCCCCTCATCCCCTTTTGTGTGTGTGTTTGTGTGTGTGTGTGTGTGTGTGTGTGCTTCCTCCCCCGCTGCAGCACAGCACACAGCTCAGATGTCCTGATTCCGTCCGCTTTGAGAACACACACTAAACATACCGCATGTGTTCAGTCTGGACACGGTGTTGGTGAGAGAACACATTAGCCACCATCTTGCTTCTCATCTTTCTAGTCAGGAGGGTGTGGTGCTGCAGTCTGCATTTAGCGGGCCGAGATGAACATCAGCACACTCCTGTACATTTAAAACATTCAACCAGACCACCAGTAATTACTTCCTAATAATTAATAACATAAACAACTGTATTACACTTTAATAATGCTTTATTATATTGTCATAGAATTTATGTAATTTGGAGCATAATTACAGCTTTCCCCCAAAACACAGCTAACAGCACACACTAATATTAAACTTTTAATTATTAATATTTATTATTTATTATTAATATTTAGCATCGGCCTGTTCATTTAGCATCAGAGACGGAGCTAGACTTTATTTATTGTGTGTTAGATAGGGATGGTAAGATTACTGCCAACCTTCTGAAAAGGCGTGTGGGTCTAGATGACTTACCCTTACTTCATTTACTTAAATTCTTTCAATTAACCCTGTGGCTCTTAGAAAGTGAAAAATGCTTTTAAAACACATTTCACCTGAACTCCTTTGTAATATATCATTTAAATTCAATCTTATTTTATTTTCTTCAAGTTGTAATACTAGCCTTTGTCTATTTTGGTGATACTTGGGACAGAGTACACTTACATGTTCTGTGGTTTCCTGATTTCTACAATAATCACAGCTACCATCAGCATGTTTTTTCATTAAAAACCGTGTACTGTTTAACCCTGTATGTCCATACCTCAGTCTCAAAACAATGTCTTTTCCTAGCTTGCTTCAGCTGATGCTCCGGCTCCAGCCCACTTTTCTTTGTATACTATACAACTGGCTTCCAGTCTTTTCATTATCCCATAAATATTGCCATTTCTCCTTTATTTTAACTTTGATCATACTTTTCACTTCAGCTGTACTATACTTAACATCAGTACATATGTTAGGCCGCCCTGTTGCCTGCTTTGCATGTTTATCTGCTCCCTCATTTCCTTTTACTCTTATATGAGCTGGAACCCACACAAATTTAATACTGAGTCCTGACTTATGCAGATTGTTTACCATTTGCACGATATCTAACACAACCTCTTGCCTGGTTTCTGACTGGATGTTCTTTAAACTTATTCGAGCTGGGCTGGAGTCTGATCCAATTACAGTACTTTTCAGTCTGCATTCCTCGACCCATACTAAGGCCAACCATATCGCAGTTAATTCTGCTGTATAAACAGCTAACTCATCATTAATCCTTTTAGCTGTCACTAACTCTAGTTCTGGGATGGCATATGCAACTCCCACTCTCTTGTCAGTTCTTTTTGATGCATCTGTATACATGTGGATACTGTCTCCATATTTTTCCTTCATGTGCATCTCCTCCATATTCTTGTCCACATCGACATTTCTTCCAACAGTCCTTGGTCTTATGATAACTCTGCACATATCCATGGGGTAACAGCTGAATACACCACAGTAGGACTTATTTTTAATATACTTATTTCCATTTCCCTTGCTTTCTTCTCTATTATCCAGCCAAAGCTTCTAGTTTGTCTTTTGCCTCTCTTTTGACAGTGCATCAATACTGTGGCTTATGTGATCCTCGTTATGACCCTTTAGATTTGCCCAGTAAACTCGAGCCAGTTGTTCTCTTCTATCTTGAAGCTGCATCTTCACCCACTTGAATATTCATCCCTTTATTCCCATCTGATTTCATTTAATGAGAAGTTCTTCCTTCCACATCATATCATACACCTTTTCAGTGTCAAAGAATACAGATAAAACTGTTTCCTTGTTTATTTGGGCTTTCCTTATGACATCTTCCAGACACACTGTCAAATCCGTACTTCCTTTTCCTCTTCTAAACTGTGAAAAATCTGTAACATTCCTCTGGTTTCCAAATCGTACATAAGTCTATCATTTCCCATTCTTTCCATTGTCTTTCCCATCTGAGAGGTCAAGGCAACTGGTATTTTTGGGTCTTTTCCAGGTTTTTGAAAAGGAATAATAATGGACTCTTTCCATGCGCTTGGAATTATCCCCTCTTCCCAGATCTTATTATATGATTTTAACAACACGTCCTTCCCCTTGTCACTAAGATTCTCTAACATAGAGTAGCAGATATTATCCTTCACTGTAGTTGACTTTCCTAATCTCCTTAATGCATTATTAAGTTCAGCTTTTGTAAACAACGTATTTATCACATCTCCATCCTCGTCTTCATTGTGTAAAGCAGTCTGGTATCTTGCAATAGTATCCTCCCTTCCCTTTTTCCTCTTGATTGAAATTTTACGTGGTATGCACTTTAACTAATGTCTTTGCTATTTTTTCTGCCTTAGCTTCATTACTAGTACAGTGATGATATTTTGGCCTTCTACCATCGTTGGATATCCATATTCCTTCCCACTTCCTTTCATTCTCTTTATCATTCCCAAAACTCTTTCCACTGGAGTATTTCTGTCTATAGAGTCACAGAACTTACTCCAATATTCTTTTTTGCTCTCCTTGTAGTTCGCCTCACTACTGCCTGTGATCTCTTATATTCAATTAACCTTTGGAAATTGTGTGTCCTCTTCAAAATACACTCTTTTGACCATCATGGTACTATTTTGTTTAAATTCCTAGGCTTATTTTTTGGAATAGCCTTTACTTCTGTCTCTGTTATAATGTTGCTAATCCCTTTCCTGAGATCCTCAATAGTTTGATTATTCTCAATAGTTAATAATCGACTCTCACTACGTTCTCTAAACGTATCCCAGTCAGCTTGACCTAAAATCCATCTCTCCTTCCTCACTTCATTGTCTCTTTTCAACTCTATCCCAAATTAAATCAGTATGGGGTAATGATCACTGCCTATAGTACTTTCCTTCAGTACTTCCCAATTACACTTTTAAGATTGTTTTCGTAGCTACAGTGAGATTCTGATCCCTTTGCTATATTTATCCTAGTATCTGTTCCATCATTTAGACAGACTAACTCTTTCTCTGCTATTAATTCCTCAATCACACCCCCATTAATATCATCCTTAACTCCCCATAGTGTGCTGTGTGCATTAAAATCTCCATACCAGATAACTTTCCCTTTTGACTCCTCCCAGATTTTTTCTAAGTCCCCTAACACCAACTGTCTGCATGGATTATAAACTTTTGTTATTTTCACATTTCCCTCCTTTGTCCAAACCTCTATGACAGTTTCCTGTATGCAAATGACATCTGGTTTGTTTTTGTTTTATTTGATTCTTCACATAGTGCACATAGTTTGCGACGGGGAGAAATACAGGGCGAGGCCCCCAATTGATATTCAACCCCTTTGATTTGGCATAGGTTTTTAAACTGGATGCCCTTCCTGACGCAACCCTCCCCAATCTATCCAGGCTTGGGACCGGCACTAAGTATGCACTGGCTTGTGCAACCCCAGTGGCTGGGTGTTTTTACCTAAAATGCATGTCTTTGAACTGTGGGGGAAACCAGAGCACCCGGAGGAAACCCACACAGACACAGGGAGAACACGCAAGCTCTACACAGAAAGACCCCCGTCAGCTGTGAGGTTCCAACGGGGAACCTTTTTGCTGTGAGGCAACAGTGCTAACCACTACACCACTGTTGTCATTCAACTCCTTAATAAACCCTTTTAACTCCTGTCCGTTTGCAACAAGACTTCTAGCAATCCACTGTAGTATCAGTATGGCTGTACTAACAACACTTGCGATTCTGGGTCATTCATTTCTCCATGGACTTGATCTAGGGTTAGGGTTATCTAGGGTTATCTTTTCCCAAGATAGATTTTTCACGTTCAGAAATTTTGCTGCAGCTTTCACTATTATCTTTTTCTGTTTTCATTTTAGCCTTTTTAACTGCCTCTGCCCCATACGCTGCCAAAATGATCCAAACCACAATTACAACATTTCTCTCACATTTTCTCCCCATACACATTTTCTGCATCTTTGTTTTCCTTTATATACGCTTGCAATATGTCCATATCTTTGACATTTGTAACACCTTACTGGGGTGGAATGTACTCCCTTACACTGAATCTCATGTATCCTATCATCACTCTTACTGGTAATACATAGTAGTACTGAGGTGCTATCCACTTTCTCATCGTCTCTTGCTGTCTTCAATTGTTTGATATTCATTACAGATCCTCTCTTTATGTTCTTTTTAAGTTAGTCTAAGTTTTTACCAATACGAGTTACTGTTATTATGCCTCTCACTCCTTTCCGATGTTCACCAAACACCCTTACCTCACTTACTTCTTTTTTACAGATTGATTGTACTCACATAGCCTGGGTTATTGTCCAATATCATTGCATTTGACCAAAAATCTACCATCCCGTAACATCCTAGCCATGTCCACTTCTCCTATTGCTTTCTTCAATCCATTTGTCAGTGTAACGAGAATCAAATTATCTACTTCATTCCCTTGGTTGAATTTAATCACTACCTTAAACTCATCTCCTGCTGCTGTTTCCCTACGTACATCCCTTCTCTCGCTTGACTCACCCTCAAATGCTCTCTTTGCTGTAATTTTTAGTCCCTCAACACCATTAGTTAATCCTCCTCCTCTCCCTCTACCAAATTCCTGACTCTGCATTCTACTCCAGGCCTCAAATCCCATCAACAAATCTTCCTTATTACCCTCATCCATCCTTGCCATCCAGATCCATTCACAATTCAGATTATGCCAAACTGTCAATTACTAGTCCTTTAATCAAATACATCGGAAAGAACTCGTTGTGTCCTTTCTCCTCTCTGACGAAAACCTTCTAAATTGTTTCTGAAGCATGCTCTCTCATCTCCACTGCTGTTAGTGGCCAATTCTCAACAAGTCTCTTGGCCAAGTCTTGTGGGAGTTTGAGGTATGTCCAGAGTCAGAATAAAAGTCTGTGAGGCTCTCTCGCCAAAGTGCCAATGGGATTTCAAAATAAAATTTCCTTCTCACGCCGGACTCTCCTTGAGTCACATGGAGGATTATCATGGAGGAGGAAGAGCTATCATATTGAATTGCATAGCATCATAATGTTTTTCATCGTATCGCAGAGAATTGCATTGAATCAAATTGTATCGACTTACACTGCAATAGGGGTGAATCATATCGTATTGCATTAGTAATTGCTTCATATGTGTCTTTAATGGATCAGATCATTGCCAATGCATCGAGATGTGTATCGCATCGGCCTCAGTGATGGAGATGCGCATCCCTAGTGTTAGAGCATTAGGGTTAAAGTTAGGGTTCTTAAAAGATGAAAAATATGATAAGGCTTCATGATTTTCTGTGACCAACCAACCTTAACCCCAAAAAACTAACTATAATCCTAACAAAACCTTAACCCCATAAAACTAACTATAACCCTAACAAAACTAATCCGAACCCTAAAACCCCAGGGGCCAAGCACGTTTGACCCCACCCCTTAGCAATGGAGGAAGAACAGAAACCACTGGGACCATTCGCACTTGTTCCCAAGTTGATATACAAAATCCAAGAAGCACGATTTGTTAACGATGACATCATGATGCTGTGATACAAATTTTGTGATAATTGGACAAAAGTTGTAGGAGATAAAGCGACAACAACAACAACAACAGTTTGTTGAAAAATATCAAAATGGGAAGTACACTATATGGCCAAAAGTATGTGGACACATGATCATCTGGAACATCCCATTACAGATTTATTCCCCCTTTGCTGTTATAATATGCTCCGCTCTTCTGGGAAGGCTTTCACTGGATTTTGGGGCGTGGCTGTAGGGATTTGTGTTCATTCAGCCAAAAGAACATTAGTGAGGTCAGACTCTGATGTTAGGTAAAGAGGCCCGGGGTGCAGTCAGTGTTCCAGTTCATCCCAAAGGTGTTCATTGGGGTTGAGGTCAAGGCTCTTAACACACCATGTCTTCATGGAGCTCACTTTGTGCACAGGGGCATTGTCATGCTGGAACAGGTTTGGGCCTGTTACAGCATACAAAGGCATTCTATACAATTCTGTGCTTCCAACTTTAGAGTAATAGTTTGGGGAAGAAGCACACGGCTGTGAGGGTCATGGGTGCACATACCTTTGTTCATAGAGTGTACATTTTCCTTATAAACTAGCCTCTAGGTATATATATGTTCCATTTTGAACAAAAAGAACCGAAACCACAATATTTGTTGATCCGCTATTTATTTTGATTTATTTTAGTTTAGTTTAGTTTTTTATTTGACTTGACTTTGTCTTCCAATCCGGTAGTTGGCGATAGAGCAAGATCCGCGTTCCCTAATCTCGCGAGAATGAATACTGCAACGTCATTACGATGTTTCTGGAGTAACGTTAGAGGAAGTTAATCCAGTAATTTCTCTTTAACGGAAAACAAAAGTTTGTAGATTCAAGTCACTGAACTCAGCTCTAATCTTTAAAATATACCTTTAGAATTTTTTAACTGGAGGTTTTGCACCGTTTGAGCAGCATGATGGCGGATGATGACCAGCCCAAGACGTTGTAAGTATATCGAGCTAATTAGCATAAAAGTGAACTAGCTTCCTTGCTAGCTGACTAGCCTGATAAATGGTCACGCTGTAGCGGAGAATGATTAGCATTAGCCAACGAGCTGGAATCGTACCAAATGTATTAGATAACATAATAAAAATGATAATTGTTGACAAAGATAATACTCTACAAATCGACCGAAAAGTAGGAAATAAAACTGCAGAAAAAAAATGCTGGCTAATTTGTAAAATTAGCGTTAGCTACCTAGCTAGCTAGTTAGCATAGTGTAGCCGGGGAATAGAATGTAGCTACCTAGCAAAGTTGTTTTTTTGTCTTATCTCTAATGTAATCAATCGATTTGTTATTGATAGATTATATATAGTGTAATGTTATAATATGAACTCCGTGTTTAATTTTGTTTGAACCTGATCAACTTTAACACGAGTCTCGCCGGCTAAGTTTTAGTTTTTATGCCGTTAGCTAACCGGCTAGATCCGGTTTCTGTGTCATTAGCGCTCGTTTTAAGGTTCTGCTTAAAATAAAGCTTAATGAAAGTTTATAAAGGAGTAAAGATGAGGGGAAAAGTTGAAACTGATCTGTATGGAGCGTGTGGAGGTGGTGGTGGACTGATTAGCCTGCTGTGAGTGCCGGGGTGAAAACGTGGCAGCAGTCAGGGCTGTGTGTGAGAGAGATGGCCTGGAACATGGAGGAAGACTCGAGTAAAGAGTTCGAGAACAAAATGATCTGCCTGAAATACAACACTAAGCGGTTCAAGCCATTGCTTCTGACAGTTTTGTCTTTCTAGTTTAAATAAAATTCCCATGGGATTATAAGTGGGTGCCAGAAATGGGGTTTTGGAGCTTTTCTGCATGAGATTTAGACACAAATAAGACGGTACACGTCCAAAAGAAATAGCGTTTTTAGATGTGATCTTCTGGTCCATCTCACCTACATCTCAAGAAAGATCCGAAAAAAGTTCAGGCATTCAAAAGAGGGAGATTTTTTTTCTTCCTTTTTAATCATCATACTCTCCTGTAAATCTCACACACATGGTCTGCTTACACTTTCCCTTTGTGGAAATCAATTCCATTTCATTTCCTGATTGTTTGCTTTGCAAAAAGATCTTGACTGATTTATTTTTAGAGTAGCCCAGGGGGGAAAAACACCACTCTGCTACACTATCTTATCTCCCCTCCATCTCTTGTCCTTTCCTGTATAAACCGGGCCGATCATTTGGTAAACTGAGGTGGTGAAAACTTTCCAAAGTTGATGTGAAGATATTCCAAGCGCGCACGCGCTCACATTGTGAGTCTGAAGATCAAACCATGACTCAGTGTCTAACACCACAGCCTTTTTTTCTCCCAAAATCTTGTTCCAAAGCTAGCCAAACAATTTGACATGAAAAAAAGAAATCAGTCTTTGCAAGCATGCTTGTAGGGGGAAAAATGTAAATGTCCTGTATCATCCTGTATTCATCCAATCATCCAGTAATCTTCAGAGCACATTTGGGTTAAACTGGGCATTCTAGAGAAGCATCAGTATACAGTGTGGATTGATTGTGTCATCCTGCATGTTATTCTCCTTTCAAATCATTCCACCTCTTCCTCAACTTCTTATATCAAAATAACTCTTTATAAGGAAACGTCATGTTTCTCAACCCGTTTCATACACAGTTTAAACGCTGTTTGAGCTTTTCTCAAAGTAATATCTTGTAAATCTGTTTCTTCTTTTCCTTTCTTTCTTTTTTTTGCTCTAGGTACGTCGGAAACCTGTCCAGGGATGTGACAGAGGCTCTCATCATGCAGGTGTTCACCCAGATCGGACCCTGTAAGAGCTGCAAAATGATCATCGATGTGAGTCGACACACGGACATGTCAGTGTGGGGGCGGAGCTAGAAATAACACAGATCACTGATTGGTCCGAGTTTCAGCTCCATTAATCTAGTGACTGTTTACAACAGATTTATTTATTTGTTCACTCGTGCTGTCTTCTGGTCGGTTTTTATCTAGCATCATTAAACACAAAAGCAAACACAGTGTTCTTCAGAGTGAAAGTTGAAATGACAGCGGGGTGCAGTATTACTTTAGCAGATGTCTGAGGAAGATTTCTGGCCTGAGCTTTTCTTTCTTTCTCTTTTTTTCTCCCTCTCTCCCAGACGGCAGGAAACGACCCGTACTGCTTCGTGGAGTTCTTCGAGCACATGCACGCTGCCGCTGCCCTGGCTGCCATGAATGGACGGAAAATATTAGGAAAGGTAATATTAGGAAAGGCGGTTCAAATTTTGTTTTTTGTTTTTTTTTCTCCCCCACAACAGGTAAGTGATTTACTCTAAAAAACAAACTCCTGATCCTACTGATGGGGGTCATTACATTTGCATTTGGATATTTGCTCGCAAACGTGAGTCTGTTGGGAAAACTCTCTATTAGTACCTACTTCTACGCTCTCACGACATACAAACGTTGCTGCTGTGCATAAATTCTCAACACAAATACAACTACACACACAGCGGACCTCATTTATGAAGCTGGATACAACCGGATTTATTCATAAACAAATTTGAAATCTGTGAATATGCACGTGAACCTCGGCTGTCAGTGCAATGACGACGTCCTACGTGTTTTAACCATAAAACGTTACGTCTTAAATGTGTCCACAAACTACAGAGTTGTAACAATGAACAGACTCGTACGGCTACATTCATTTCTCGGAGTTTCTGTGAGGCTAGAACACCGCTTAGCGTTATTTATCCACTGACAGGATGCCAGCTAGCTAGAACAATTTTCTGCAGTTACACCATGTCAAGCTGAATAGCCCTCCCTGTATTTTAGTGCTAATCTGTAATAGTAAGTGGAGAACATTTTGGCTAACGTTAGTTCCATTCCTAAATAAAATTCCTGATTCTTCAGTCCAATTATAACCATGTAGCACCAGGTTGCAGCAACTTGTCATTTTGTGGCCAGGATCTCTCTTTTCCCCAAACACCAAAGTGTTCTATAGATAGCAAGAGGATAACTTTTGTTTGTTTGTTTTATATATACACTGCCTCACCAAAAAAAGTCACCCTGTGGATTTAAATAAGCAAATACATAAGAGCCTTTGATTGGATAATTACTGCAGTGA
>JAOTRR010000030.1:1490145-1500897 GCA_028570945.1 Gogo arcuatus
AACGTGAAAATATAAATTTTCTCATGAAAACCGTGATTTCATTTCTTAATTTAATTTAAACAAGACTAATTATTAGATTGAATTATGTAGACTGAGCGTGATCAATTTATGTAGCATTAACGTAAAGCAGCTACATTGTGAAATCTCGTGAAGATGTCGGCACTGAAACCAATAGTTAACAATAAACTTTATCATGCTTGTTGTATATATCTATCACTACTATTACACAATGCAACAACTAATGGGATGTATGTTGTTTATTTAAACTTACAACCGAAGTTAACTAAGGAGCTTGTAGCCTAATTTGATCAGCTAACTAGAAAGCTGATTTGCCTAGCAATTTTACAAGTGGAATAAAAGAAATAAAAGGTTTATATTTTACAAACCACCAAAAATAAGGTGTATCAGAAAACCTCTTCGGCTGCTCTGAGGTCAGTCGAGAACCGATGGTCACTGCTGATTGGGTAAACTGCACATTTTTCCATGCAGGATGTTGCTGTTTCCAGATGGAAGTTGTCAGCTGGAGGCTATTTGATGGGTAAAAAACAAGAGCAAAGCAAAATGTTCTAAAATTACTGAGGTCTGTTGTCCTCATGGCTAGTTAGCGAGGGTGGAAAAAGTACAGAGAAATTGTACTTAATTACAGTTTCCAAAATGTCCTTTCTTTTTAACCCCCTCCCCACCCTCCATAGTACACGTTTACGCATGTAGAACGGGTTTGTATCGTCATAGTGAACTAAAAGTCGTCAAAACCCCTGTAATCCCCTCCCCATCTTCCCAGTGGTGACCCCATACACAGCCCCACCCCGATCTCTCCCCACGAAAACAGAACAAACAGAAGATTAAAGTCAGTCACACTGCACTTTCTCTTTAACCAAATTGTAAGCTGCATCCCTCAATTTCGAGAAAAGAATTGGCCCATTGTTGCCAAGCCAAGGAATGTGGTGGTTGCGATCTCAAGGTGAACATTTTATTGGCTGTAGTGAGAGCAGCTCATTGAATACATCTCTGTTGCAGAGACAAAAGTCGTAGTCATTAAGCAGAAGCACACTCAGTGAAAGTGGGATCCTAACTTCAGGCATGTCAGAGATATTTGTTTCCAACATCTAACCACATCGGGGCACTCCTAATACATATACATAAATGATCCCAGGGATACAGGTGTGGACATAGGTCCCAGTTGGGAGATGTAATGATCTTCATGGAGTGATGCCTTCTGGGGGTTAGGTACATCCTATGAGCGAATTTGAAATATATTAATTGATGATCGGGGTTTTTAGATGCACCATACAAATTCTCCCACTCCGTGTTCCAGCAAATCTCTTCATCATTTACAGAAGATAAATCTACATTGTGTAGCTTCTCCCAGTAATGGTCTATGAGGTTCAGAAATAAATGTGTACAGTTTAGAGATCATCCTTCGTGTAGGTCCTACCGAAGCTAATAATTTATGAAAAGGATATGTAGTGTGTAGTGAGCACTGATCTCTGTGGGACACCGTATGGCTGATCTTAACTGCAGGTAGATGAAGAAAGAGTGGTTGAATGGTTGTGCCACTTAAAATCTGCATGCACATGCTTCATTACAGGATGGCAGGTTGTGAGTAGACATGGAATTAAAGCTTTTTTGCAGTGGTATGTTGGAATACACAAAGTCTGCAGTCTGTGACGTAGCAAGAGATTCTCCTCAACTGGTTTCCAAGAGACAGAGGAATTAGGATTGAACCATGTAGAGAGAGGATGTAGCATGGAGGATCAAATCTACATCTTGAACTTTGGCAGGGTTAGTCCTCCCTGTGTTTTGTCTCGCTGGAGATTTGTGAGCTTTAAATGAGGCCTCGTTCCTAAATTGGAGGAAATTTTGCTCATTTGGGGATTAGCGAGTGAAGCTTTTCATAGTAGCCCCTGAGAAATCATAGAAGATTAAAAATGAACGTGAAGAAAAGTGAATATTCCTAACTGAGAAAAAACATTATAACTAGTTAGTTAACTAAATATTCAGTCACAAAGAAAATATTTTGCTAACTCAAACAAACCTAGAATTTGCCAGTTAGCAGATGTTTAATAACCATTTTGGAGTGAATGCTAAGGCATATTAGTAAGAGATTTTTTTTTAAACTAGCTCCTTATTTTAACAAACTAATTTCCAAAACCTAACTAGCTAGCTAATTTAATAAGCTAATTAAACAGAATTTAACTAGCTGGCTAATTTAATGAGTTAACAAGCTAATTTATAAAACATAACAAATATAACAAGCTAATTTACTGAATTTAACTACCTCATTTGCCACACTTAAAGTTAACATAACATTAGATTTTATGGCAAATTTTAAGGAACAATATTTAATTTTTACATCAGAGGCAAATCAATTGGTAACACCAGCAAAAGATAACATCGTACTAAGATGGAGATAAAAGGAAAGAAAATTCATAGTGTTTGTGATTTGTAGTAACTACTTTTAAGGTTACTTTTAAAATGTAGAAAGTAAAAAGTATGTTTTTTCTCTTGGAAACTTGAGTAACCAAGTACAAATATATTCCAAAATAATATTTAAGTTCAGTAATGAAATGCAGTTATTCAAGTTATTTTCCACTCCTTCTAGTCATGGCCATGATTGTGAATATTTGGATAGTACATTAAAATGTTTAAATTATAACCAGGTATTAATTTTGATTAATTTATTAGAGAAAAAAATAATGTGTAAAAAAAATTAATGCAGATTAATCACACTCTGTGATGTCCCTTGACCCCATACGTCACTGTGCATTGCACAATTTGAACATATGCTGCCTTCATGTGCTAGTCGGAAGGTCTTCTCAATTGTGAAGTCGGAATTACGTGTATGTCATGTTCAAGTGCTGTGTTGTAGAAGCGAAATGTCCTATTCTCCACCATATTGAAAGGGTGAATGTCATCTCAACTTGGGTATCAAAATTATTTCCAAAGATCCCACTTGAGATTACAAGTTGAGGGGGCATTCATGTGCAACTTCCAAATCGTCAACTCATATTTACTACAATTCCAGACCATGGTGTCCCTCAATGTCTGTATATTTACAGCTATTACAGCTAGTTGCACAACTTTGCTAATCCAATATTACCAAAGCTTATTAGACTACCCAGAATTTAGAAAAAAAAGCATCTACAGGACTTACAGTGGTCATTAGCTTCCTTAGCTTCGACATGGCTTTGGATTTGTTTCACATGTGTAATTTATGGCTCCGGACCAAATAGCTGCTTCAATGGAAGGTTAAAAGTTATGAATTACTCCTCTTCCAAGTTGTGTTTAAATAAAGAGCTCTGGACATGTCACGTCTAAAAATAGCTGGTGTTTTGGAGTGGTCAGTGTGTGTGTGAGTTTAGAGGGATCTGCACAGAATCTGCACAAGTGACAGCTTTCAACTTAATCAAAGCTGCTAAGATTCATTTCTTGTCGGAAGTGTTTTACAGAATTAGCAAAGCAGAATGCGGTATAAAAATCCGATGAAGCACATCCTTTATTCAGTAAAAGTTCAAATCATTTGTAAATACATAATGTTTTAATTTACATACTCTATATTGCTATACATACTTACATAAATGTCAAAATAAAAATTAATAAATTAATTTTCAATAAATAGGCTTTTTTTTTATCATAAAGCAGCAGTATGGAAGACCATATTTCAGGAGTTCAGTGATGTTGTTAAGTCTGAGGAAACCTCAGTTTTGCGTACTCCATGGTCAGTTTTTGACAGTATTTGTAGCTCTAAAGGCAATAGAAGTGGTTCATGTTTCTCACAGTGGTGTTAAAGAGACACAAAATTGAGTAAAATAATCATCAGAGTGGACAATAAGCAACCCTCTGTGGGGAAAAACACACATTTCCACATTCATTTAACACTTCAAACAAACTTGATTAGCAGTGCGTGGAACTGGTATTGCTGGTTAGCATAAGATGTTAAAATAGGCATTAGCTATACGTGTATACGTTATACGTGTATATGGTTCCTTTCAAGGTTTTCTTCCATATACCGTCTCAGGGAGCTTTTCCTCAACACTTTTTCTTCAATTAAGGGTCTAGATTTAGACCTGGATTTATATGAAGTTCCTTAGTGACAGTGTCTATTTTTAAAAGAGCTAAAGAAGTAAAAGGTGGTGCATTATACAGCTAGTTGCTAATATAACCATATTTTTCTCATTGAAAAATGTCCTTTTACCCCAAACCGAAAATGTTACAACTGCTAATAATGTACAAAAGTTAGTGTGGACCAGCTAGCTGTGTTCAAAAGATCATGCTAATCATTTCCCATTGTTGTTTTTTTAATTGTTAGTTCCCTGATTTGTTGAAGAAATTTGAAGGGAGACTATGCAGTTAGAGAAAGGTACCAAACTGCACTACGGCTTGTCACCTTGGTGGGACCCTCAAGGCTACGTCCTACATACTAAATGCAGTATACCTTTAAATTTTATTTAAGGTACATCCATAGTCCTTAAGGTATAATTACAACCTTTAAATAATTGAAAGTCATAAAGGCATTGCATTTTAAAGATATACTGTATTTAGTAAGCAAAAATACATTTTCAGTTATTTAAGGTACATAATTCACTTTCCCAGGTGAAAGGTATACATGAAAGGTACCAAGGACATACCCTTGAAGCTTACTTCCTCAGTCATGAGCAATCATACAGTTTAGTACTTTTTTATATAATAGCAAGGATGGAATGCGAACCGTGTCCATAGACAATAATTCCTTCCTGTCAGACCAGATTGAGGTCAGGGAGTTGAAGTAACGTTTAAGCCCGGTGGAATCTTGACAGCCCTAGTCGCTTGAAATGGTCACTTGCATGTTTCTCAGCCCCAACACCTTCTTATCATGGACTGCTCAAGGCCTGGGAGCTTAGCTCTCACGGCATGCAAGGCAACAGAATGCAGATAACCCTGTAACCTCTACCCCTCCACCTCACACCCACCAGAACCCTTATGATGCAGTCTGCCCTGCCTTGGACTTTGGAAAGAGTGTGCAACTTCCTCCATCTGCTCTTCTGCTCCTTTCTTGGACCTGATAGTATAGTTGACGATCCAAAGTTGTTTTAGTTTGTTTTTGTTTTTGTTTTTTTGCAAATTAGAGTGTTGAGGTAAGGCATGAAGATGCAAACTATTAAAAGAAGCAAAACATAAATAGAATTTTAAAATACATAAATCTGACTGACCATGTGCGCATTAAACAGAGGAATGTTCTTTGAACTTTGTTTAGGCATCTAAATAGCGATCGTTGCCTGATACCTGGACAAGGTCCATACGTTTTGCATGTCCCGAATGTCCAGAGGGTGTCCATGCAAAACAAAAACAGGAATCCCACTCATTTTTTCTCATTGACCGGTAGACCATCTCACGCTAGATCATTCTGGTTAGTTTCACACATTTCCGTTCCTCAAAGACATCCCAGATAACCATATTGCTTTGCCTTGGATGGCCCATATCAAATGCTTTCAGTTACACAGGAAGCTGTGTATTGACACAGGGCAGAGAAGGATATAGATACGATGCTGCAGAAACTGGATGCTGGGGGTTTGCACAAGCCTCGACTGAGTGATCTTGCAGTTTTTTTAAGAGTTCACAGGTCCCCCAAAACCAGTGTTCTATGTTTCTGAGATACCTGCTTAGAGAAAGAACTTTGCTGATGTAAAATGGAATTGCCATTGAAAAGGCCAGGAGGGTACCTTTGGTATAAGTAGTTCAGGTCATCTATCACATCCAGAAAATATCAAAATACAATGCACCTCGACAGCTTTCTGACTATGGCTGTAGTCATCTTGAAGTTTAGTAGATTTAGTGGTTTGCTGTATTGTTTTCCCCTCAATTTGGAATGACCTGTTCAGAGACTGTTTAGATGGTTATCATGAGTTCTACATTTGGCCTTCTAATCTTTCTCTTTTTCTTGAAATTAACCTCAAGCATACTCTCCCCAAAGGCAGTATATATACAGAAGTACTAAATCTAGTCTTCTTTTAGACTTCTTTCTTTTCTACTGTCCCTTTTGAAAAAGTTAATTACAAAAGCATCACCAAATCTTAAAGTTCTTAAAGGTTCTTGACAGCCCTTAAACAGCCCTTTTACTGTGGGGCTTCTTATGTCTTGATTTTATCCTGTTGACCTGGAACTGCAGTCTCTTTTCCTCCCAGACATAGAAATGTTTCCATTTCTCAGTGCCCTTTACCAAGCCTTTCAACTTCCCCACCAAATATTTGGAGGACTATCTGCAACCACACTCTGCCACTACCATGCCTTCAAACTTGTACTGGTAGGTGACCACACCTGCATCATCCAGGTAGAGAAGTGAGATGGGGTCAAGCTTTGTGGGGACACAGCAAGCTCTGGAAACAGTCTTTGGACGTTTAAGGCTGACCAGAGTCTGCACAATGGCATGCTTGGTTGGAGTGACATGTTTGGTTAGGGGGTAAGTACAGACTCCCGTGCATTCATATGCCTCATAGCCCTGAGGTTCTAAGATCCAAGAGTCCCAACCTATGTCCTTAAAATCAACATATAGAGAACTCTTCTTGCACTGGTTGGCCTTTGCATTCCTTCGAATTCTGGAGGCTGTGTCATAAATGAGGTTGGAGCGCATCTGCAGGAGAGATTCTTCATCTGGTTCGTCTTCTTTGCTATCCCCTTTTTGTCCCATACTCCCTAGCTCCCCCCAGAGATCCATGAGTTCCATCCCCAGGTTGTCATTCAGACCTGTGCCAGGCATTTCATGCTTGATCATCTCATTCAACTCCTGTTTTTCTCCTCTGTGATCTGTGCTCTGGTCATTGGAGAAAACAATTATTAGAGGTTTGTGCCTCTCTTCTGGACTGGTATCGATTTCCATGTCCCCCCCTGTGGCAGGCCCTTCAAACTCTGACCCATTCTGTGAGTTTAAACTTGCAATGTGAACCTCCAGTCTGTGGGTGTTGCCGTAATTGGACCTGCGCCAGTGTTGCATGGCAACAGTCATGTCAAAAGTCTCCCAGCCATTGTCCGTGCCATAAACCTGTCGTGACGCTAACTCCACTAGCTGCACCTGTTCCTCTTCTCCATGTTCAGACCAACTGTCATTCCGCTGAACCACCTCATATACAGTCACTGTCCGGTCGATGCCAGCGTACAGGTGCCTGTCGATCTGGACGAGGGTGTAGAGACGGAGCTCAGCAGCTATAACCTGTTCATGATTTGGTATGGAAATGTTGAAAAGGAGGGGGTGTCGTCTCACACCATTGGGACCCACATTGCTTGGGGTGTACTCTGAGGAAGGCAGTAATAACAGCTTTTATGCATGAGCCAAACCAGATTTAGGGTTCATACAGTTCATACATAATCAACCACTGCACAAGAAATTTGAACAAGCCATGAGACACAAAGTATTGCTTGTGGGTGGAATCAACACAATTTTGGAAAACATGAAAGGAAATCCTTTTTTAAAAAAAAGACATGGCAAATATCAGCAAAATCTATATTGTTTCTGTGAAAAGAACAGGGAAATAAAGGCTCTACCAAACCAAATAAAACACCTTTACCTTCATTTTTGAAGCTGCGTATAATGTTTGCAGATGGCATGGATGTTCGGTCATTAGCAAACCGGTTGTATAATTCCAACATGTATTCTGGAGGCTGCACTCGGGGTGCCCCAGGCTGCATGGGGGGTCCGTGTCCTGACAGGTTGAAGGTCTGGAGGAACTGTCCCCGCAGGGTCTCCAACAGATTTTGCATATCCACCTCACTGTCCTGCTCTAGAAGAGAAGGATCCACAATCCCACCACGGCCATCGTCAAGCCCAGGGGCAGTTCTGTGCCTCTCTGGGGAACTTATGGGACTGGCATCCCCAGAGAAAAGCCCTGAAAGGAGCAGGAGGAAAGAGAGGCAATGCATGGAGGTGGTTGAGCAACCTTTGACGCCAGCCATGGTTAGGAGTGCAAAAGCATGTATCACCTGGAACCACTCTCCAATATGCAGGAGGTTTCACACAAAAAGGGAGTGAAATTGGTAGATTTCCTTGGTAGATCCTGCAAAGAAAAACACTATATCCAAGCTTTTTTAATATCTTTTAATAGTTGTAAATTATCCCTCTGGTTCAGGTGGTTCCTTGTGTTAGCAAGATGAGTTGAGTCCTGTAGTTGATCTGGAAGATCAGTTACTCTGTCCTGTTCTGGGTGTAGATGGACACCGGTTGCAGTTTTTTAATGCATCTATTCCAGATCTCGGGTATTTATTTCTCCATACACCATTCAATGCAGCTCTGATGTCTGTAGAGTTTGGTTTGAAGGACGGCTTCATTGAGTTTCACTGTGGCATCTCTTTTCTTCTTGTGTTTTCCGCTCTCTCACTCTCTCTCACTTCCTATCTCTTGCTTTCTCTTGGTCCCTTATCTATAAGCTGGGAAGCTCTGCATTTTCACTGACGATGGTCCCACTGTGTGTGTGTGTGTGTGTGTGTGCGTGCTGTTATCTACTTTCTTTCCTTAATGAGGACTTTGTAAACATCATTCTGATACCAGCAGAAGCTGTTTTTTTTATTGTTGTTCTTTGGGTGGGTGAGCCAGGGAAGAGACTTGGACCTACTGTTTATTTACTTTTCCCAGTGGTGTGGTTCCAGTGATGAACCACCATTTCATTGACCATTTCTTTCAGACAAAGTTGTTAAGGCCTGCTGTTTGTTTTTTTTTTACTTGGATGGCATAGAGATGTATCCACACCTCATCAAAGCAGGATACCATTATTAGGATACGTTAAATGAAATGAGGTGTGAGGACCATGTGCTTTGATATTATTGTAAGGGTGATGAACTCACCAGTCAGCTGAAAATTAGGATGAAGATGACTCAAATGCACAATTTGACAGCCAAAAATGTTAAGTCAGGTGTTCCCATATTAGTATGTGCTACTTTAATCTTTTTCGCTATCCTGATATGCACTAGCATAGGAGTTCAGCCAGAAAAATGAATTTACAAGTCCTAAATTATACCTTAAATATTATATAAAAATGTAAGGGTGGTCAAGGATTGGGGTTGTTTGTTCCCCTGGGTTACCTATTCCCCTGGTATTACCTATTTCTGTGGTGTTT
This sequence comes from Gogo arcuatus, assembly GCA_028570945.1. Lineage (NCBI taxonomy): Eukaryota > Metazoa > Chordata > Actinopteri > Siluriformes > Anchariidae > Gogo > Gogo arcuatus. The sequence continues at coordinate 1,499,226 of JAOTRR010000030.1, forward strand.
TCTTAAAGTTTCTTCTTAAGTCTCCAACTGCAATTACTTTGGAACATTAGGGTTGATTTGTTACATTTCACTAGGTAAACGTAGTTTCTATCCAGCAACTGTTGATTCTAATGTCTTTAGTGCTCTATCAGTGCTTGGTTGTTCAAGTGATGGGTTCCAAAGTTCCAGTCCCTCAACAGTGAGTGTTGTTCTGTGCTTCCACGTCAAACGAACAGCACTTTCGGAAGTGCTGGAAAACCCTTATCACAACTGTCTAGGGACTGACAAGACCTGGTGGTTGAAAGAAAACTCTGGCAATGGTGAAAGGTTTGTGAAAAGCAGCCCGTCTGGCCAGGATTCTTCACGTAGTTTGAATTCTCCAAGGCACAAAAGAGTGGCACACCACTTTCTGCTGATTTGAGAGCAGCTTTAGGATCATCTAGTTCAGGTTTTGGTATATAGATACCTATTACCAAGACTTTCTCAGATCAGTTGGGACCAGCACTTAATGAAGCAAAGGTCTACCCCAAGGATCAGATATGCCGACACTGCCTTACGTGTGAATGATTAGAAATGACGCACAAGGTCAGGAGTCACAACGATAGACCATTAAGAGGGTGTGTAGGAGAAGTTTGACCTAGTGACCAACTGTTCCAACATTCCTCTTGCCTTCTCCCCCCCCCCCCCCCCCCCCCAGCATTCCTGCTTTCCTTTGTCTGGTGATATGGAATACTACAGATTGCAGTTGTGATGTTAACCGAACTTGACCGAACCTTCCAAAAAGATCTTGTTCAAGCCTGAAGCCTACCAGAAAAATCTGGACTCTGTGTCATGGACAGCACTACCACAGATTGTCAACAGAGCAGTGGATGTTTTCTTATTGCACTCAAGAGGGACATCCTCCACACCTCTGGGTCTGGATCCGTGTCTTTTGTTTTTCAATCATCATGATAGTTCTCAGGCATCCCGCTAACATCCTTACTTACGTAATATTTTCCCCATGTTTTTCATTGCTTGTTTCAAGTCGTGCGATAACCTTTTATACTCACTCCCTCGCTCACACGCAATCTCTAATCTCCAGGCAGTCTTCATATTTCTTACCATGAGATGCTAACAAAATTCGAACCAGAAATGACAATGGTGTACAAAGCATACTCTGAACTTGTGTTTATTTTTACATGTTGAGATTAACATGTCTCAAAAAAGTTTTCAGAAGTGTTTGCAAGTTCTGAATGAGTCCTATATTTGACTACTTCTTATGGAGTTTTGTGGGCATCTCTAATGCAAATAAGCTGTAATGAGTGAAGAAAATCAGTGTTACTAATGCTTTTGTAACTGTGGTGGAAATTTTTAGTTTAGTTTGACGTACGAATACATTTACACATCACTTTACAAAAAAATTATAATTGCGGCTAGGCATGTAACGATTCACCCAATTCACGATTCAATTTGATTCACAGTATTGGGTTCACAATTCAATTTTCCAACGATACTTGTGAAAAAATACTAAATGAAGAAAATTTTATTAACAAAAAAATGCAACATTTATTTTTCTATTCTTTATCAACTTAAATATTCCTTTTACTAAATAAAAAAACTGTTTCATTTTCTTAATAACCAGCAGTAATTATTTACCCTCATTTGTAAAGGTTGGAGTAAAATATCATAGCCTATTAACTAAAATATTCCTTTT
>JAOTRR010000030.1:1553650-1563660 GCA_028570945.1 Gogo arcuatus
AGAGTACATGTGACAAAAATAAAGGCTTCGGCCTTGGTTCTTCTTCTTCTAATGAAGCTGTCGGTGAATGAAGAGGTCAGTAGCTGATGGGGGCCAAAAGCTGCTGTTGAAATGAAATGTTCAGTAGCGCCCTCTGTCAGTGAATGAAGAGGTCAGTAGCTATCTCTGATGTGGAACAAAGCTGTTGATGAATGGAATATTTAATAGTGCCCTCTATGGGAGAATGAAGAGTTCGATAACATCCCTATTGGAGAATGAATCATACAATAGCCCCCTCTGTTGGTGACCAAATGTATTACGAGTAAAGGAGCTCAATAATATAAACCTGTGATTTGCAACTGCAGTACTAATCAACAGTCAGGTAGAAACAGATATAATTAAATAAAACAGCACTACTGGTTATTACATTAGACTAACATACAGTTTATGATGCAGAATCTTTGTGTCGCATCTCTGTGACACATTGTTTGCAAATCTTGTTTTCAGTGAATACACTATCGTAAGTAAATCTATCACATGCAGCACATAGCTCCTAATGCTTTACACGCACGCGAAAGATTCACAGCTGACCCGGGGATAAATCACTACCCCTGCATGCGGCAGCGTTAGTCCAGCTCCTCTGCAGTGTTTCTGACATTACAGCATGCGCTGCTGACTTTTCCAACATAATGTTATCCAGATATGTATTCCGACTATCACTCTTTAATCACCCATCAGTTCTATAATTATCTCTTTGCATTTCATTCATGCACATTAATTCAGTCAGCTGCATATTTACACAGCAGCTAAAGGTACACTGTAATAAAGAATATATAATATGATCAACTGTGGGTTTATAGTAGTGTAGGGTGTGTGAGTGTGTGTGTGTTAGTTTGTAGGACATCTGCAATGCAGACATCTATATATAGCAGAATGTCTGTGTGTGTGTGTGGGTGGGGGGGGGGGGGGGGTTGGGTGTAATACAAAAACAAAGGAAATTAATTTCTTAAAGGAAAGAAAACACACATTTCCAACACACTAGGAGAGTCTATATTCACATCTTTATTAACTGACTCTAGTTACGAAGTTGTTTTTAAAAAAAAAACCCTCATATACATCGAGTCCAAATCAGAGTCTGAGTCTATCTGCTGAGTCAGAATTAGACTCAGAGCCTGTTTGGTGAGTCAGAATCGAAGTCTGAGTCCGTTTGTAAAGTCAGAATGAGAGTCTGTTTGCTGAGACACAATCAGAGTCCAAGTCCGTTTGGCAAGTCACAGTCGAAGCCTGAGTCTGTTTGTTAAGTCAGAATCAGAGTCTGAGTCAAAGTCAAATTCCAAGTCTGTTTGCTGAGTCTGTTAGGCGAGAAAGAGTCCAATCAGAGAGTCAGAGTATAAGTCTGTTTGCTGAGTCCGAATCCGAGTCTATACGCTAAGTCAGATTTAGAGTCTGTGTCCTTTTGCCACATCCGAATCAGAGTGTAAGTCCATTGACTGAGTCTGAATGAGAGTCTGATTTAGTTTGCTAAGTCAGAGTCAGTGTCTGAGTCCACTTCAGGGTTCAAGTCTGTTTGCCATGTCCAAATCAAAGTCAGACTCTGAATCAGAGTCCAAGTCCCTTTGCAAAGTCTGGATCTGAGTCTCTTTGACATGTCAGAATCAGAGTCCGATTCCATTCGACAAATCAGAATCCATGTCCGAGTCTGTTTGCCAAGTCTGAAACGGCAAAATTGAACTTTTAAAGGTTTTGTGTAGAACCCTAACAGTGTTTCCTTCAACTCTTAACGTTCCAAGGAACCCTCGAGGAACCTGTTTTTCTGAGATGTAATTAATAAATCAGACAGATTACGGATACGCTGCAGGAAACTGTTGATCTTCTCGACTTTATCTCAGGAACTGCCTACTTAGGGAATGTCCCTTTAAACAAAACACAGCGGTAGTGAAAATGATGAAGGTCCACAATAACAATATGTTAAATATTGTAAGATATTCTGTAACTGATTATCAGCACATGCCTTGTACACTAATGAGTGTCCTTCAGGTGCCGTCAACATAAAGAACCGCCTCATGAACACGACGCACAGTCTGCACTTAACAGCCAAGGTAACGGACATTAATCAGATTTATTCATTAACACACCCACTCATGCAATTCTGCACACACACACACACACACTTTATTACTTGTGAAAGTATAAAGCAGTGACTTATCAAAATGAAACAACTACTGAAGAAGGTGAACTGTGTCAAAGTTATAATTTGGCACAAATGTGTACTTTTGAAGTAAATATGCGATAAACGATCTCTGTGATTTCAAAAAATGGTTTTGTCTTGGCTTATTGTAATCCACTACACACATGATCCTACAGGTATAAAATCATCACACAGACAGAATGATGTTGGTTGATAAACAGCTTTATTTGGCTTTGAGAGAAACGAGCAGCTCGTCCGTTCTCAGTGGAAGACTAAAAGCTCTTCGGATACAGTTTGACAGTGGAACTGCATTTCATTCACCATTAAGGCAATTCCAGTACACACTTTATCTCTTTATTTATACACACAACAAGCAAAACTGTTCCATTCTGTCTTCTTACAGCGAACTTTAAAAGTTAGACCATGCAGATAAACTGAGCATCCTGTCGACTCAAACATTTAAAGCAGGTGATGGCATGTGACATGATACGGCTGCTTTCATGTGACATCAGGTGATTTGTGCAAACTGTTCAATTTGATCTGAAAAAGTGTTAAGTAAGGCCACACCTCCTTCACTGTAACTGACAGTTACAAAGACCACACCTCCTCCACTGGGACTGAAAGAAAAAAGGCCACACCTCCTCCCCTGGGATTGACAAAAACAGAAGCCACACCTCCTTTTCTTGGACTGACATATACAGAGGCAACACCTCCTTCACTGTGACTAACTGAAATAGAAGCCACGCCTCCTTTGCTGTGACTGACTGAAATAGAAGCCACGCCTCCTTTGCTGTGACTGACAGAAATAGAAGCCATGCCTCCTTTTCTTGGACTGACATATACAGAGGCAAGACCACCTTCACTGTGACTGACTGAAATAGAAGCCACGCCTCCTTTGCTGTGACTGACAGACACAAAGGCCATGCCTCCTACACATGACTGACAAGAACAAAGGCCACGCCTCCTTCACTGAAACCAATGAGAAAAAGGCCATGCTTCCTTCAGTGTGACTGACAGACACAAAGGCCACACCTCCTTCACTGTGACTGACAGGAACAAAGGTCATGGCTCCTTCATTGGGACTGACAGATGCAGAGGCCACACCTCCTTCATTGGGGTTGATAGGAACAAAGACCACACCTCTTTTACTGGCACCAACAGGTGCAGAGGCCACGCCTCCTTCCATGGGACTGCCAGTAATAAAGGCCAAACCTACTTCATGGCTATAAGAGTTTTAGACGCTACCACTGGTGTGTTGTAAGTGTTAGTCAGCTGTGTGTGTGTGTGTGTGTGTGTGTTTATACAGTGAGGTAATTGTCCTTCTCTATTGGCTGTAGCTAGGAGACTGTCTGTCTGTCTGTCTGTCTGTCTGTCTGTTTGTCATGTGCAGAGAGTTCGACCTGCCAAAACCAAATGTTGTCTTAAAAACATGTCAACAAGCTTTCAGCAGGTTTTTTTTCAGCGTGGCTTCATGAAGAACGTCCTTGTGTTTGTGTGATGTCGTTGCGATGTTCTTACATTTGAAATTTTTTCTAGTTTGTTCTCGAACAGCTGATCTGCAGGAAGATTTATTACAAATGAACAAGTCAACAGGAGGCTTTTTTCCAAAAAAAAAAAATAGGCATACTTGATAAATATGAACTTGGTAAATGATAAATAGCAGCAACCGCATTAAAATCTTTAAATGTTTCATTCCTGAATTGACTAGATGCAGAAATGCAAGCTCTCACATCTACGCTCCCAAAGCCCTTTAAACAGCGCTGATGTAGATTTAGACTGAGTGTTTGTGATGAAATGTGTGGCAGGTGAGAGTGAGGATGAAAATATTTTAATTGAGGTTATGGATGCCTGCGTTTAAAGATAAAGGATTATATAGACAGTTAAAGGAATAATCTGGCAAAAGAAATCTGATTTCTAGTCCATTTATTATAAATGTAGTTGTTTAGTGTCTGGCATCTGTCTTTAGTTTTTTAATTTCAGTTTTTGTAACACGGCTAATGTAGCTAACATGGTACTTAAACATAAAACTTCAACATAAACGTCACCATGTAGCTGAACACTAGAATGTTCTGAGGCAGCCATTTTGGAAATCTGGAATATTTTCCCCTCAGGGTAATTTAGTCTAGTTTTATATAAGACAACAACATGGTTATGGTTATACTAGTGACAGTTTAGGCCACGCCTACAGCCTTAGAATTGTAGCTGAAAATTGGAAATAATTCACAAATGTTACCTCCAGTGCAAAACTAAAGAAGTAACCATTAAACACCAAACATGTCTTTGTTGATTGACATTTGACTCTCCAAAACAAAATGTCAGTCATATTTTTCACCAAACCGCTCCTTTAACTCAGCTGCTGCTGTTTAAATTGTGACCAAATTGCCAAACCAAACGGCTTCCAACCTGATGTTTAAATCAAAAAGCACCGTGAAGTTGAAACCATGTCAACTTTCTGGAGATGACCAGCTCAGCTGCTGGATTTAGATTGTTGGAACAAGTAAACGGGTCGACATGACCCAAACTGGGCATACTGGGTTGTGGACCTGAACGGGAACAGGCATGCTGTGTCAAATTTCAAAATTTCTATAATTTTCTACTGAATCTGTTGAGACAGTGCACCAACCAGAAAAGATCTAAAGTTAAAGAAATCAGCTTAAAATCACTGAAGCTTTCAAACGATATTTCTGTATTAACTAGATTGTGTATATTATGTAATATATATAAGGCATTATAACATTATAAACATGTAGTTTGGCAGAGGAACAGTATGCTAGCTAACGTTAACGCTAATGAAGAGGAATTTTTTGGCTTCTTGGAATAAATAAGACAAATGAATATTTTTGTAAGAAACTTTTAAAGATTAGCTTAAATTGTTACAGCTAACAGTAAGTTACCAAATTTTGGGCTGCTACAGAATTATTAATGTTACTTCTAGCTAGATAAAAAAAAAAAGACCTCGTGATTTCTCTGTAACATTATTAACGGGTAGTTTGGCTGAGAAAAAGTATGCTAGCTAATGCTACTTGTAGGGGAAACAGTTGATTCCTTGTAATAAATAAGATAAATGTGTATTTTGGAAGATATTTTTAAAGATAAGATTCCGTTCTAATATAATTATACTTACAGCTAACATTAAGACATTTTTACTCACATGTTAAATTGAAAAATCACCCCAGTTTACCGGGTCAACATCCTAACCCAACTTCACTGGGTTAAAACAGCCGATGGTGGGTTCGTCCTCGTCGGCCCCAGCGCTGGGTTTCTAACCCGTATATCATAAACCGTCACTACATTAAGGCTCTTACTGAACATTCAGATGTCTAATTTGTGGTCAGTGCGTGAAGTACATACAGCTAATGTGGAGATCTGTGTGGTCACCATGGAGAATGAAATGTAGGAGACCACGTCCTAAATGGATGATGAAGATGAAGATGATGGTGTATTGATTGAGGTGTGAATAAGATTAGAGTCCGGATCTGCGTGTGGACGGCTGGAGAGGGCGTGTCTTTACTTGCTCTTGTCGCCTTTATTGCTCTCGGTTTTCTCAGCCTTGCTCTCGGTTTTGCTCTCGGTCTTAGCCTCATCCCCTTTGTCTTCGCTCTTCTTCTCCTCTTTCTCTTTCTCCTTCGCCGTCTCCTTCTCCTTCTTCTTCTCTTCTTCCTGCTCCTTCTTCTCTTCCTTCTCTTTCTTAACCACCTCCTCTTTCTCAACCTGGTCTCCTTCCTCTCCTTCATCTCCTCCTTCTTCATCCTCTCCTCCCTCCTCTTCCTTCTCCACCTCTTCCTCTCCTCCTTCCTCCTCAGCTGCTGCTTCTTCTTCTTCTTCTTCTTCTTCTTCTCCTCCTTCTTCTTCTTCTTCTCCTCCCTCTTCTTCTTCTTCTTCCTCTACTTCTCCCTCTTCCTTCTCCTCCGCTTCCTTCTCATCCTCTTTCTCCTCACTCTCAGGTTTGGCCACGCCCCTCCTGTAGACCCCCAGGGTGTAAGCGCGTCCCACTGAATAGGAAACAGCAGAGTAGGCGGGATGGATCGAAGCCACGCCCACACTACCCAGACGGCACTCTTCACCCTCCAGCAGCTTCCTGTAATGATAAAAAGCAAAATGTTTGGAGTCAGACACTAAAATCTGTGTCTAGAAAATGTTTGTTTTTAACTGCACGCTCATGCTATTTGCACTTGGTTGCCATCGGTGTTTAATTTAAAGGTTAGCCTTTTAGCTAATTGTGTTCAGTGATTTCGATACCAAACATTTGGTATTATGCTAGCCAGTTAGCTACCTGTTTAATACATTTTAATTTATGGTTCTATCAGCTATCATACTCCAGAGCCAGCCCAAGACTGTACGGGTTGCTCACATATTTAAATCTTATACTAACATGAGCTAGCTAGATTTAGATTTTTATATTACGTTTTATATAAACGTACATTAATATGACCGTGTCGCAACATTAAAATGGAGCCCATGTTTTTGATATAATTTTTAAAAAACTCATGCGAACACAGTTGCTAGGCAACAACTAGCTACTGACTGAGGTAAACAATTTAGCTAGCTAGCATACAGTAAAGACAATATAAAGGCAAAGTGATACTGAAAATGAGACAGAACCATCAGACATATCATTACCATTTACCTGAGACGTGGAGTTAAACGACTAAGAAAAGACTCCATATAACTACAATTACACTGTTATTAGTCTTAGCATTAGCCGCTAACCAAACTGGGATCTGCCATCTTGAGAAAATTATGTGTCACATGTAAATTAAGGTGTGTGTCTCACCTGTAGGCGGCGATCTCGATGTCCAGCGCCATCTTGACATTCAGCAGGTCCTGATACTCGCGCAGGTGACGGGACATTTCTCCTTTAGTGCTGTGCAGAGCGTCTTCTAGCTGAGCGATCGTCTCCTGTCCAAGCCACACAACACACTCCCAAATGTTACAGCTCAGACAATTACATTAGTATTAATAATATTACAATAATAATAAAATAAAAATATTACATAAGATTCAACATATTCTACATATACTAAAGAGTGCCTGAAAACACTGTTTATTTTATATTGTGTAAAAATATTTATTTATTCATTTATTTATTGATATGTACACGTTTCAATTTTTCAATCAATTTTATCATGTAACATTAAACAACATAAAAGTTTTATTTTGTTTTTAATCATTTTGATTTAACTCAAGCGTAACAAAATTTTATATGTTGATATAATAAATTAAATTAAAATCTGCCATATTTTTAACATTAAGCATTTTTTATTTTTAAGCGTCCTATATACTGCTTAATTTTTTTAATTTAAACTCTGATTTAAATTTTATGCAATATTACATTTGTAGTTAAGTATAAATACATATTTATGTGTGCTAAATATACAATATGTTTAATTGATTTTATTGAATTAATATAATGCTTTAAATAGCAGATTGATTAAATAATAGTAATCAAATAGTAGATTTGATTTGTTTTTTTCTGCACACCGCGCTCGTCCGTCTCGCTCTCACCTGCAGCTCTCCGATCTCAGTGCTGTGGCGATCCTCCATCTCTGCCAGCTGCCGCTCGAGTGCCTCGTTGTGACTGCGCAGGGCCTCGATCTCCAGCGTACGCGCCTGAACCTGGCGCCGGCATGCGCTCAGCTCGTCTCTGGTCTGTTTGATGGCGTCGGTGTCGCGTGCCGTCACCTCGGTCATGCCAGCAAACTTGGTGCGGTACCAGTCCTCCGCCTGCTGCTGGTTCCGCGAGGACAAAATCTCGTACTGCGCCCGGATATCCTTCAGAGCCACAGTGAGATCCGGTTTACTCAAGTCCTTCTCCACACATATCTGAAATTTTAAAAAAAGACTGTGTTTAAAGGAGCAGTCAGTAATGTTTAGTGCCCTCTGCTGCCTGTGAGGTTAACAATTCCTTCTCTTTACCTCCAACCAAATTAACTCCACCCACTCTATTAAAACTATATGCTTCATTGCATTGACCTTTAAGCAAAAGAGGCATGCTTTGTCTGGGGGGTGGGAGGGCGGAGCTAATTTCCAGGCCAGAAAAATATAAATAGAAGCTTGAAAATTAGAAAATTAATGAGATCCAGTACAGAACTCAAACTTTTTTTACAGTATCGTTAAAACTACAGTTCTAGAAACACTTTCAAATTTTACTAACTGCAGCTTTACTTATAAATCATTTGTTTAGGAGTGAGGACTTCCACCTGTTTCTGAAAGAATAACTACTTTCATGAAAGAAAAATCTTTAACTCTCATAAAGAAATATAGATTCTAACGTCATACTATGCTAATTAGAAACGCCCCGATTCTACATACATCCACCTACATGCGTTACGTTACGTACTCTATCCCCTTACTAGTGTTACAATGCCTGAATTTGCATATCGGTACATGATTGGCTCTTCTATTTTATGGCGTAACAACAGTTCCATGTCATGTGCTCAGTCCTAACTCCAGTGAGATTTCCAGCTTCTCTTGTTTCTTAAAAAGAATCCAGCAGAAAAAGCAGGTTTTAAACATTACAATGACTTTCATGTTAATAAGGTTAATTCCTCTTTCATGCTGATTCTGATCATGTAAGTTATGTTTGTGGTTTAATTGTCAACCTACAATTTAGATTTTTTTAAGCAGACATGTGTAGGTTATATAACACTGATTTGGGGCGTGGCTTCTCATGAGCTCAGTTTGTCATGTCACTCAATAAGATCATGTCTTGAACCAAATATATCCAATATGCAAATTAATAGAGGATGAAAAAGTGGTACCTGAAGACTTCTAGCCACCGAAGCTGGGAATCTGTGTGCTAAACTAGCTAATATTAGCAGTGGACAAATTGTGGTTGCTAAGGTGACGTTATAGCCTATTTGTTTACAGTTTGGGATATCATATACTGTAAGAATTCACTAAAAAAACAACAACAACAATGTAAATCAAGACTCTGTTATAAATGTTTGTCGTTTGTTGTCCAGGTAGCTAATTTATCTAATATTAAAGACATTAGTTTACTTGGGATTAAAATTCAGACTTTATCAGTACTTCTATTTACAATTGATTTTTGGGTGTGGCTAAACAAGAGCTCCAATTGTGATGTCACTAAATAAACTCACCTTGAACAAATCGTATCTGATATGTAAATTATTAGAGAATGAAAACGTAGTGCCTGAAGAATTCTAGCCACCGAGGCTGGGAATCTGTGTACTAAACTAGTGAGCTAACATAGCTAACATAGCTAATATAGCAACGAACAAACTGTGGTTGCTAAGGTGACTTTATTTATTTTTACAGTTTTGGATGTCGTACAATAAGTGACCGAAAAATAACAATGTAAATCGAAAATAATGTAAAACTTTGATACAAATGTAAACTACTTTAGCAGCAATTTGCTGTCCAGCTAGCTAATATAGCTAATATCAGTGACATCAGGCACTTTAGAGATGGCAGGAGAACATTTTTTATTTATATAGTCAAGTATATTTATAGTTTTTAATGAAGATAAATGTGTATAAATGTTTCTAGCCCATTTTAGTTGTTTTCTACAGCATATATTAAACACGATAAGAATTTATTATTATACATTTGGGGAAACTTTTGATGTACTTGGCTCACAATACACTTATTGATGCAGTAATTGACCTTAATGTGTAAAAATGCAGAAGCTCTCTTACAGAATAATCTTCTACCTGGTTATGAATGCCCTTAATAATATTATTAAGTATAAATATTGTAAATAATGTACATCAGAAACTGGGCAGTGTGTTTATAAGCCTGTGTGCTGACGTTTAGTGAACTGAAGTGTCTTTGTGTGTGTGTGTGTGTGTGTGTGTGTGTGTGTGTGTGTGTGTGTGTG
>JAOTRR010000030.1:1609723-1627258 GCA_028570945.1 Gogo arcuatus
TTAAATCATAATGATTATCATAACTATACCTGCTTTTTGATAAACTTTGTTAACCGCTTTCCTTTCACTGAACTAGTAAATACAGAGTAATAAAAAGGTTCTGGTCAGGACAAGTGAAAACTCTTGCTGCTTGTCGGACTGGAAAAGTGGAGTAAAAAGTTAATGTCGAGCCCTGAGCGCCTTCACACGTTCACATCCGAGGCTTAAGAGGCACGATGTCCAAGATGGCCGCCTCCGTGTCGCTTAGCTACGCTGCAGCTCGTGTTTATAGACGACAGTCTATAAAGTCCTGCTGGGTCCTAAACCACATCCATACGTCAGACTATCTACATTAGCCTCAACTGCATCTGAGAGAAACGTGCTCGTTTTATTTATTCAAAGGGCTTTCAACTGGCCATCAACATCACAGGAGCTACAACCTGAAAACAGCCCACGTTAATGCCTAATAAATAAATAAATAAAAATCATCAAAGCTAGTGGGGACGACAGCATGCATAATGAGGTGATGAACAGAACAATCAGCTCGGTCCTGCTCAAAAGGAGGATGGGAGGATGAAGAGGCGTGGGGCAGTGAATGATGGTTGAGTAATTAGCAGGAGTAGGGGGTGGAGGAGAAGTGTGGGAGTGTGTAGGGAACATCGAAGCAACGTGTGTGTGTGTGTACGATAAATCAGTTTGCTCAGATGTATGACACGGCCCTTCACTCGACTCGCACTTGAACGTGATGAGCGACTGTGGGATGAGGACGAGGTCTAGTGGGTCAGACAGACGCTCAACCATCAGCGCTGTTTGCGAAAAGTGGACGAGGATCAACGCTCCGTGACTAAACCGCCATATCTTTAAACACCTGTACACGAGCGATGTGTAAAGTATAAACCACTGTGTGTCGTGCTGCTACAGGAAACTAATCAACGACAGCGTGGTGCGATGAAGCGGAGTTCCAGTTCGCCCTGAACCGTTTTATTCCTCGTAAATCCGTATCGATGATTTTGCGCTCGATTCCCGTGAACGAGCTGTTACTATAGAAACGATCACGTATTTGAACAAGTAGCTGCGCTAGTTTTAGAAAATGAATCAACACCTTCTGACCAATCAGAATCCAGAATTTGACAGCGCTGCCGTAGAAAACTATATAATAGCTCCGTAATGTGCACGTTTCTGATCTCATCATGTCGTAAGTTTGTTGGCTGATCGCCAAGTCTGTTACGGTATGATGTAGAACCGCGTATCGTTAAAAACGGTCTACGGCTGAAACATCCACCGTTAAACGTTTATTTTTCCCAACGACGTGCACAAAAGCGACGCGTTTAAAAAGGTTTCTTTGAAGCCTCAGACTTGTAAACGAAATTCCGCCCAGTCAATGATATTTCTTTTATTATTTATATTAAGTAACGTACGTAAGATTGACTTTTTTTTCGGTTTTACATCAGGACTGGATTTCTTTTTCTCCCAAACCACGAAGACGTCAGAAGACATTTAGGTTAAAGCTCATTTTGATGGAAGATTCTAGAAGTCTAAAAGTTTTGAGATGTGTTTGTCTGCTTCCTGAGCATTAATGGAGTCTTGGCTCGAGCGCCGCTGGCTGACAGAAATAGAGGCAGGGTGTAAAATCCTGCCAACGGGCGGAGCAGCACGCTGTAGTGCTTCTGAGGTTTCCTGGCACGTTGTACTGATGCTAACTGTTTTAAGCGGCCGATTGGACGTCTTGCATACGTCAAGGTTACGGGACGGCGTGTGCTGGAGGGAAAAAAGCGGTGAGGCATCATGAGAACATGTGGGCGGCTAAAGTGTGCGTTTAAACAACTGTGTTGTTATTTTGGAGTGTTGTATTGAGGCCTGACGATCACGCTAGCAAGCGACAAAGATTGAGATTTTCTCAATTCTATGCAAATTAGCTACACAGTAAAGCACTGAATCCTAACAATTAACTGGAAGTGACTCCTCACTCAAATGACTCCTGAAATGACTCCTCAAATGACTCCTATGGAGTTGTGTGGTGTTATATCGCTCCACTTCCTCGTTCCTCCCAGCAGTTAGTTTCCTGTTTGATGCACAAAACAACCGCAGTTTCATCTCCTGTCATTTACATCCTCTCCGTAAACGAAGCTTGGAAAGACGAAGCAGATGTTATAGCTAGTACAGCTAGCTTGCCTTGCTAATATGCTAATCCGCTGATCAGTGCACGCACACAAGTGACAACACACACGTGACACACACGTAACCTGATGCATGCTGGCGTGAACGCAAGGTGTAGCTTCAGCAAGAAAAAACTTTTAGTGCACGATATAAACATGCAGCACTGGTGTGTCCAGTTCATACATGTTTGGTGCATAAGTATTGGCACCTGCCTAGCGCATACACGTTTGGTATTATCCCGTATGTATTAGTGCATAAGTATTGGCACACATTTACTGCATACATGATTAACGTATATGTATTCGTGCATACGTTTCTTTTATAAGTAGTGGCACGTGTTTAGTGCACACATGATGTGTATATGTACTAGTGCATATGTTTAATTCACATATGTTTAGTGCATAAGTATTGGCATCTGTCTAGCACACACATGTTTAGTTCATACATTTTAAGTACATATGGACCTGCGCATGAACAGTGCATACATGCCTAGCGCATATATATCCGCACTTGTTTAGTGCATAAGTATTGGCACACGTCTAGTGGAAGTGATTCCTGGGTTTGATGCGTATGATAGATGTACGTGTGTGCATCACAAGGCTGAAACTAGGTCACATATTTACCTGCTGCTGCAATTTTTCTTGCTTTTATTTTTCCGCTTGGAGCCGTCCCTGTCTTTGTGGCTGGTGAATGGTAACATTGAGGCGTACCCGTGTTCTGCTTCTGCAAAATAAATAAATAATTGAAAAATATTAGTTTTTTTTTTTAAATCAATCAAAACACGGCAATGCTCTGAAAACATCCTCTCGTGCAAAACAGTGAACTGTCATATATCTGTCTTCAAAAAAAAAAAAAAGGAGTCAAATGTACTGCTTTTGGGTCAATGATGTCATCTGAACTGGAGTAAACCCAACAGCCCAAACCACAACACATCCAGGAGGAGGGGAAGGAGGGAGAGGGAAAGAAAAGAGTCGGATGCACCAGGAAAACCTCCACCAGGATTAAAAACATTTTAATCCCATATAGGACAAAAAAAAGCACAAGAGCCAACACACACACACACACACACACACACACCCTGATATGCATGAGGGTCCGTGCATGCAAAGCACAAAAAATATCACGTGAGACTTGCAAATGAGACACAACAACAAATAATAAACAAAACATTTATTTATGCAAAAAAACTAATCTTGCACTGCAATTTCTAGTAAAGCGGTTACAGATGTTTTTATGATCTCAGCAAACACACAGCGCGCGCGCGCACACACACAGCGCGCGCACACACACAGCGCGCGCATGCATGCAAACAAAAAAACATGCATGCAATATATTAAAAACAGTATAATTTTTTTAAACAAGTATTTTTTTTTTACCTCTTTCTCTGCGATCAAGATACTCAGCAGCCTCGATCAACATCTGCACCATCCCGCTGGCGGCCATGTTCAACAATAACACCGATGTAATGTAAGTAATGTTACAAAAAATGTAAAAAACTAAAATATAAAAATAATGATGGGGAAAACGTTGCTGCTGCTGTTGTTGTTGTTGTTGTTCTCGCGGGCGTCCGTGTCGGTTAGAGGATTGAGGGGGAAAAGAAAAAGAAAAAAACAAAAGCTAGCTCCGTGACAGCATGGGAAAAATGTCTTGTGGTGCAAATGTTTTAAAAAATGTTTTTTCCTAAGAAAAGGATTTTTTTGTAGTAAATATAGTGTTAGTTTCCAAATGACGTATCAACAGCGAGCTAGCTCTGGCTAATCGTGTTGTGTAGCAAATTTCTGGGCTGTATTTAAAAAAAAGAAATAAGACACAAATGAGGAAGAAAAAAAAAACAAGCTGACAAAATAATAATAATAATAATAATAATAATAATAATAAAGCACAAAAATTCTTGGTGCAAATTATTATAAAGTGCGAGTGAAATACAAACAAACTAATAATTTAAAAAAAACCCCAATCCTTATTTTTTTCCTTCTTCCTCTTCCAAAGGAACTGTCAAAAACAAAAACAAACCTTCACAGCAGCTTAGCATAAGATTATATTTAGTCAAGTATGTGTTTACAATTGCAAGCCTAATTTTTCTGCACTCTTGAAAATATTTTTACTTGACGTTTTAGTGAAAATAAAACTAAAAATGAGCTGCTAGTTGATTTGAAAAACAAAAAATAAACACAACATGCCAGACTTGTTAAACTTGCCAGCTGTGTTAAAAAATGAGCTAAAGTTGAACTAAAACTAATGAGGCTGAGCTACATTATCAACCATTAGGTCTTAGCTAACTGGTTGTTGTTGTTATTATTATTTAAATGTTATCAACGATAGAAAAAAGCGTAGCTAGCAAAACTATAAACGTCGCTCTGTGCAGGCAGCTGAAACGGTAGTGAAGCGACTGTCATATTATCCTCATCTCGAACTACGGCTCGATCTCAATCACGTCCTCACTCCCTATACACGCGCACTATCTAAGCTGCAAAATACCGATACCTCGAGCTCACTATTTATACAAAATGAAGCTGTTTGGGATGCGACCACGAAACGCTGGAGGATCCGCTCTGCTATTGGATGACGCGTTCAGGAAACGCGTTTCCTATTGGTCAGGAGTTCTGTCATGGAAACGAGAGCCGCGCGTGACACGAAGATGTTTTCCTATTGGTCAACGCGGTCGGGGGCGGGGGGGTTCGACGGCTGAAGAGAATTAAGAAAGAAAAGAAGCGAAAATACGCAGCGAAAATAACACGATTTGATACGATTTTAGTCAGAATTAACATTAAAAGATGGATACAGTGTTGGTTAGTCGAATGGAGTAATAACTAATGCGTTTATTTAGTCAGAAATCTAAGCCATTCATGCATGGTTTGTTGTTCAATCGCTATTGGTTGCCTCGCGCCAGCACAGTCGGTAATGATTGGTCGAAAAGCAACACCCCCGGAAGTCCAGCTCAGCCACGCCCCCAACCACCTCTGCACATGCCGTTTTGCAGAAACATGACTTGGACACTTCTTGATGCCCATGATCAAAACCATAACGTTGTGCTGTACCTTTTTTTTTTTTTTGTCAGATCAATATTTCTATTTAAATACATTCATGCAGCTGCTTCATATTCATTATTTATTAATAATAAAAACGTTTAATTTAATAATCAGCACACATCACTCCTGTAAAATGGTTGCAATTATAATCCCTATCACTGGAATGACCTTTGATAAAGGGAAGCGTATGGATATAAACTGTAAAAGCTGACTCTGGGTGAATTTATTATATCTTAATAAAATTATATTTAATACCAAAATAAAAATTAAAAGCTGCAAACATATCAAATGAAAAATTTTTTTATTGAAAGTCAGGATGTTCATATTATATGTATACTATATTACATTTAGGCATGTAGTATTAACAATACAAGCAAACAAGCAAAAATTAAAATATACACACAATAAACAAAACAGCACTCAGGGAGCAAAAGTGAAGAAGTTAAAGTCCTCGAGATCTGTCTGTGATCAAGCGATGAAGTCCAGAGGTCTGTTGAAGCCACCTTTCCTGTTCATGTATTGCCTGTGAAAGAAAATATGATTACATCATTGATCTCCTCTCTGCACCAATATATTACATCACCGTGGGCCAATGGGAACCCGTGTCTCTGAGCTGGGAAGTGACTCCGGATGCTATTGGCCGGCTGAGCCGAGCTGCTGCTGCTGCTGCTCACGGAGCAAGTAAACAACACGACATCATCTCAGCAGCATGCAGATGAAAAATAAATTCTCAATCTGGCTATGCAGAAGTCTCGTCACATCATGGATGCATGAACGGAGACCATTTATAGGAATTTAGGGCCAAATATTTACTTCGGGTTTTTCACAAACCCGGGAAATGGGGAAAAAAAGAAAATCACTAATTAAAGCAAAGATGACATATGCATCCTTTTTTGCACACAGTTTTTTTTTTTAAAGAATATATCCTTTCATTTATATATTTTTTCATATTTCTACACTTGCACCTCCATTTTATTTTAATTACACTTCACTACTGTAACATCTTGCTCATGTACATTTCTAATTATTTATCACTACTATCTATACATTTTCTAACCAAATTTATTCAGTGTTATCTTTAACAGTTTTTCTGTATGTATCGAAGTGGCACATCTACTTCCTCTGCGATCAATAAAGTTCATCTTCTCATTATGGCATTTGATATTAGATAACGGCACATCACCCACTGAGCAAAACCATAGTGTATAAGATGACGTAAGGATCTTCCTCCAATACACAAGAATTAACAGTACACATCCATGTACATCGACTCGTAAGGAAAATGGCCGCAGCACGTATCCTGAGGTCATTTGGTGTGTCGCTTGTGCACGTCCTGAAATAATTGTTTACATGACGCTATTAACAATTAACGTGACGTGTCTGCGTGGTGGTGCACCACCAACGTAAACAGCGGAGGCAGTATAGCACTGCGTACAACTGTCCACAACTTACTAAACAAACTAACATCGTGTCTCAAATCGCAGACACGTATACTATTCTAGACCATTATCGAGTACCAGCACCAACACTTTTCCAATTACAGTTCATTTTAAAAAAAACCTCTCAGACCTACAGAATGGTTTGTTTTGTGTATCAATGATCTGGATTTTCAAGATTAGTAAATATTTTTGCATGTACGAGGGTTTTTTTGAATTTGAATCGCAGATCATGACAACAATCACGACGACGGCAGAACATTTCAAAGAGAAACGGAGCTCGTCAGGGTGTTTGTTACTGTGCACGAAATCGCTACACATCACAGCTCGACTTGGAAACCAGATGGACAGAGAGATTAATTATTTTGGTTCTGACGCTGCATTTAATCTTCCAGCGAGTGTGTGAACACTGACGGCCATGTAGCAGCCGCGTGTGCAGGTACATGTGGTGAAAGCGAAGTATATTTGCGTCTTAAGATGTGTTTGTGCATCTTGTACTTCTACCACAACCCAAAAGTGTACTGAATCCGTTGGCTCAATGGTTTTGGGTGCCAAAACTTTCCCAACTCTCTCCTGACTACTGTATTGCAAATGAATGGAAGAGAATGTTACAAAGAGACAAGAAGACAGGGGGTATAGAATGTAAAACAAAGCAAAAACACCACAAACCTGTATTTCCTCTTCTGAGTGACGTTGATGGCGTGAGCGTTAACGGATCCATCCACCTTCTTACCCTGTGAGAAACAAAGCGTTTAAATCTTTATTAAACGTTATAAATAAGCACGGGTTTAGTTCTCATGTTAAAGCAGCTGAAGGTTAAAGACTGGGATATGAAATGAACTGTCTTCTTGTGATTAAACACAATCATAATCGATCAATTCAACAACAAAAAAAGCATGGTGTGTGTGTAATCAATCAGAGCTGAGTGATATGACAAAAATATCAACATCACGATAATTAAAGACGTTTCGATACACGACATTCATCATGATATACAGGTTCACTAACAAACTGCCTGCAAAACAGTAATGTTGCATTGTATTTTTTTTAAAGACAACCTGTGGTTGATTACATAAGAATATTTTAAAGAAGAAAAAAAAATTCTGGAAATTTCTGAAAAATTCAGACAAAACACCAAGTCAGCTGCTTCCAAATCAGAGTTTGTAATCATTTGTTTGTGTGTGGTGTGTGTTTTTTTTTTAAAATGCACAAATGTTTTATAAAAATATACTGCAATACTCACAATCTCTCATTAAAGTGTACTGAGATAATTATAACGTGAACATCGTGATTAAATCACGTCACCCAGCTGTAACATTAAACAGCTCTGTTCGGTTGTTTTACTGGATGTTCACGATGACCGAGTCTCAGGACAGAGGAAATGGATGAAACACAAAGACGAGCTGCAGGTTCTCTCTCACGGCGCCACCATGTGGTCATTATTAGCAACATCATTTACATCTCATTCTTGAATCTCATCTCATTCTTACATCTCATTACTGAATCATTAAAGGAACGGTCCGAGGTGCGTGTAGAGCTGAAAACATCCTCATTAAGAACTCACGCGTTCGTCGTTGAGGAACACAGCGACAGAATAAATCTTAATGGCTCTTTAACAAGATCTGCGTGTAGAAATCAGAAAAAAATTAAAATCACAAGAACATGGAGCCAGCACTAAACAGACATCCACAAAAATCAAACGGTGCAGTTCAAAACGAACGGCATGTCCGAGTCCCTTCTTTCACCGAGTCGATTCAGAGTCGATTCACTCAGAAGTGGACCGAGCCCACGATGCTCAGACGCTCTCGGGCCAGAACGTGTTCTGACCACCTCCGTGAAGTTGCACCCCATATGATGAGAACGTGAATAAAAAGTATTTTGATTTGTTTGCGCACACAAAATAAACATGAACTTCGTGATTTAAGTTATTAAACGTTATTTTCTTGACGCGTGATGTCACTCAGCACCCCATTAATGATGCACACGTGTTTATTTTGCGTGCACAAACTAATCAGACACATTTGGAGTCATTTGGGTGTTAAAGGGGTGCTGGGTCATTAAAACATCATTAAAACGTTTAACGGTTAATTTCTCTAAAATTTTTTGAGCACAAATTTTTATTTTGCATGCACAAAGGATCTGAAATACTTTTATACACGCTCTCATCATATGGGGTGCAACTTCACAGAGGTGTTCTCACCTGTGGAAACACACTGAACACTGTGTGTGTGAGTGAGAGAGAGAGAGAGAGAGAGAGAGAGAGAGAGAGAGACTCAGACTGTTAGACTGACAACAGCTGGAGTCCCACCGCTCAGAACAAACAGCCAATCACCTTGTTGGTTAGCAGAACACACCCAACCAGTCAGATTCTCATGCTGATTCACACACAGCCTCAGATAGAAGATTTGCTCCATTAGTTCAAATGTTTTTGTGCTATTTAAACCATCAGATCTGTGTTTAAAACAGGCCTCGATCCGTTTCTGGTTCAGAATGACGGAGTGTCAGTAAGATGGCCGCCGAGTGAGCATACTTTACTAAAAATCCTTTAATAACGTGTACAATTCAACACATACCAAGTGCGTGCGTAAAATTCGGTTTAAATCCGAACGACGAGCCTGAAAAAGTGCACAACGTCAGCATCCGTGTATCACGGAGAGTGACGTCTCACTCTCACCTTTGTGGTGTCGAAGGAAGCGAAGCCCATCAGCTTCATCATCTCAATCTCCTCCTCTGTCTTACCCTGCATGTCCTCCGCTGCCACACACACACACACACACAACAGCAAACATCATTATCCTGTTTATTGCAGCAGTCTGTTAAAAGCGTATGAACACACAGTCTCACCTGATATCTGATGGACTTTCGCAGGCTTCTCCTTCACCTCCTTCCGCTCCTCCTCTCGCCTGTCCTTCTGCCTGAGCGGTGACGGCGAGGAGGAACGGTGTCGCCGTGGAGACCTGCTTTTATTAAACACACACACAGACTGCTCAGATACACGCGTGTGCTTTTACACCGTACCAGATCCCGAATGATCAGATTCTGTAACAGACCGCGTGGTAACGTAGTGTTCTCCGGGTCAGATCACACACCGAAGACCCTCAAACACAAACACTCTTTCTGTTTAAACGATCGCTTGTTCAAGAGGAAACGTTTTTGTGTTTCAAGTACAGGTGTAACACAATGACACGATCTATATCTGCGTCTGTATCCATCAAACCCAAAGTGGGCGTGGCCGAAACCAGAAGAGGTGTGGGTTTTTTTTTAAAGCTTTCAAAAAGTATTTGTATCTGTTTAGCACACATTACACTCTCTGTCCGTATATTCAGTTACATCTCTAATCATCTAAACTATCAAGTTAAACAAACAAATAAAAAACCCTAGTGTCCCTTTGGGGACCCCGTAGTGTTCTGATTGATGCTGTTACATTTAGCTAAAACCTATAACTCTGACTTAGTATTTGGTGACGTCCTGTCACGTGACTAGGGTCTCGCATTAACTAATATATAGTCAGGATAAAAAAAATTATTAATTAATTAATTACTTAAGCAAAAAAAAAAAATCTAAACAGAACAGTTTAAGATCTTATCGCCGTCGCGTGCTCACCTGGATCTCCGTCTGTGCGGTGAGCGCGAGCGGCTCCTACGCCGGTCCCGGTCTCGAGACCGCGAGCGTTCCCGCTCCCGTTCCCTCTCCCTGCGCCTGCGCTCGCGGTCCCGGGAAGTCGAGCGCGAGCGGCGTCTCTCTGCAAAACAATAACAGCAATTACAAAAATAAAGCCCAGTCCAACACCGACCACGTCCCAAATCGCTCCCTACCAAACACAGTGCACTAGATAGGGTGTAGAAGACATTTTTTGGATTTAGATCGCGACAAATAATTAATTATGCGTCAATAAACAATAAAAAATTATTTAAAAAAAACAGCGTAAACAAAAACACACCGACTCGAGTTAGCCTGAAAGCTAGCAGAGTGTGCAAGAACATAGCTATCACTTCATCCGTACAAAATGTATATAATAAATAAAAATCCTAAATCGTTTAATGTTTGCACTTCATTAACACTTTAGGTTATTTATTTGTTTATCTCGGTCACAGACCTTGTCTTGGTGCTGTATGAGGATTTTGTTGCTAATTCTAATAGCAACCTCCGAAATATAAATTCGAATAACACGTCAATTAAAAATAAAAACGAATCCCCACCTCGTCGTGGAGGCGATCTGCTCCTGCTTCGTCCCATCTTTTATATTTAAATCCTTTTCAATTTCAATCTGCAATGAAAAGAAGCTTGTAGAAATTTCTCGATGTAAACGTTTATGTTACGCCATTTTCTATTCAAGCGCGCGACAAAAAAGGTCCGGAGGGAAACAACAAACACCGGCCTCTTAGTTCCTATTTAACAGTTCCGATGTAAACGTGTTTATTCATATTAAATCAAATTAAACCTTACTGTGGAAGAAAAATGTTTTAAAAGCGATTGAATTCTTAAGATTGAACATTAAAGACAACTGAATTCATAATACTGAAATATATTGCGTTGAACAACACACGTCTGTATTTATTTATTTATTTATCCAACCTCCTTGAACTTCATATTAGTTTTTTTTCAGTGTTCAGAGACTCACATTTTAAAGTTGAGGGTTTTTAAAAAAAATAAAGTATCTATATTCAAATATATTTTTTCAGTGTTCAGTAATTCAGATTTAATAATGCATGTCACATCTAATCCCCATTAGTGCTTAGAGCTTCTGTCTCTCTCTTATGGCTGTTTTGTTGTTGTTTGTTTGTTTGTTTTTAAATGATATGAAAATATAAATGTAAATCACCTCCAAATCACGTGAGATCATTACTGCAACATAACATAAACCACTCTGTTACTTCTTGCTTTCTACACAAAAAAAGCCCCAGAAGTATTTTTTTTATTCTGAAGAGACTTTAATGAATGCCTTAGCTTTTTTAAAAAAAATACTTTTTCATTGAATATTTTATTACTTTAATGTTTACTTCAGAAATCTAAATCATGCAACATTCTGTGCAGATTTATTTGTATGTCAAGAATAATTCTGTATTCATCTTTTTCCCTTTTTTTAACCCCCTTTTGCTATTTTTGATACACAATACTCATACAAATTGACAATCCATTTACTTTTTAAAATCAGTGTTATTTATAAGGTCAAAATGTGTGTGACACTGTATGAAATTTTAAGTAAAAAATTTTAAAAACATCTAGAGAATCTGTATAGGTTTAAAGGATTTTTTTGTTTGTTTTTTATTGCTATGCTTAGTTTGAATTGTAGCATGTAAATAATAATGACCGTTCTAAATGTACACCCCCCCCCCCCAAATGAAGGCAAGGGTGCCAATATTTTAACCTTACTGAAAGCTGAAACACTCAATATTTTTATTGGTGAATTTTTAAAGACTAGAAATGTGTTTAAACACCTTTGTATGATGTACCCTATGTAGTGAGCATCTACAGTGAATAAGGAAGAATTTGGGAATAAATTAAAGCACAAAAGTGTAATATTGAGCAAAATTTCAGCAACAAAACAAATGAGAGAACATCACAGTGTGTAAATGAATAAAAATGAATCTAAAATGTTAAATTAGATGATAGGATTGTGTCAGAAAAATGAGATTAGAGAAGACAGAGCAGCTTCCACAGTCAGTTCGGTTATACTACTGAAGATCGCTGGGTGAATTTCAGAAAAGTGATGAAGTCTGTCAAGATGAAAATTATATCATTTTTGATTTATATATTATATTATATTATATTGGACATTAAGACTCCAAACTAAAGTGATACTGTATATATTTTTGACTCCTTGATGAGAGATATGAAAGAAAATATGGCAATAACATTAAACTAAGTATATGATTAATTATTTAGAAAAAAACAACGATGCAAGCTTGAAATTCTTTTCAGTGAATTTTAATGACTGGTACAACTTAGCATTTAGGCTATCACTTTACATTCTAACAGGACATGGATTCAAACCAGCACATATCACACACAAAGGCAATTAAATAAGAGTTACTGCTTGTAAAAATAATTACAACTGCAAAAGAAAACCACTGGTTGTATAAAATAAAACTCAGGAAGTGGAATGTCTGAGTGCTGTTTTAAAGTTGGGCTTTTCATTGCATATACAAGCCAAAGTCATGTTCATTTGGTGTTTTATTTTTCTTCTATTCATAACCATGTGAAACATGAAAAAACATGAACAGGAAGCCAGATTGGAGTCGGTAAAAATGACACGATTCCACGTCATAGAATTATACAAGTAGTAAATGTGCAATATGACCTTCAGCTAACAATCAGAATCAACAATGTGCCGAATTCATGCCACGTTCTCGTCTAATAGGCTCGTGCGAAGTGAAACATTGATTTAAAAAGCGTGTGAAGAGCTCGTTTCCGGAGATTTCTTTATGGGGGGGATTAGTCAGATCATGATAAGTATTAGTTTGTTATAAAACAATAATCTGAAAATGCTTCATGGACAAACAGATGGATACACACTGAGTGTTAATCGAGTGCTTGTGTTACTGGAACAGCAGACATGTGTGTGTGTGTGAGCTCAAATCTCAGCCTTCTCCTTCTGCTTCTTGCTCTTCTTCAGGAACGACGGCGCTTTGAACTTCTTCTTCTTCTTATATGGGGACTTGGTGGGAGAGCCCTCGGGGGTGGTGCCTGCAGGCTTGGTGGGCGGGACGGTGGGTGGGACCACCGAGCTTTCTGATGTGTCACTGGTGGAGAGAGCCTTCAATCCTTTCTCCAGCTCTTCCTGCTGTTTCTCGTCCTCTTCCTTCCCATTCGGGACCGCGTCCGTGGTCTTCCCGTCCATCTCTGAAATCGAAAGAAGAGGTTAAAGGGTTAAACGAGTGGTTTATTTTTTTGCACATCTGCAAAATAAAGTGGGTTAAATGAGTTTGAGTGGAACCCTGGTGTGTTCATCAGAGTTCTCAGTGCGGTTCTTTGGTCAGGCAAGAACACAGCAATCACACTGAGGTCCGAGAACGAGGCGTCTGTCTCTGTCTGCTTCGGAGTGAACACTAGTGAGAAAGCGATTCGACTCTGAATCGACTCATCTCAGGAACTGAATCAATCATGCCGTGTGTTTTGGGTTGAAGGGGGGGATGTGATACACAAAAGGTTATATATATTTTAACTTTTTCCATCACTTTGTTTTTGCCCCTCAGACAGTTTTTTTTACGTCATTTAATTCTGTGCAGTGTGAAACCAAACCAAAGAGCCAACAAACCAAAAGAATCAACTTCACTCTGATTCATACTTGACAAACAAATAAAAATAAATCCCAAACTTTAAATAGGATGATAAAATTGATACTGTCCAGTAGAAAAGCTTTTCTAGCTAGAAGCATTATGAGGACAATTCTCTGACCGTTATTCTTGACCAATCAGTGATCTGCACTGTTTCTAGCTCCGCCCACATGTCTAAGAATGAGAAACAAATTCAGCACTAATCCATAGTGTTATTAGTAAGCACATGCTGTGAGTGTGTTAAAGACATGCTGAGGTGTCAGGGTGTGGTGTGAGGGCTCACCTGGGGCAGGTGGTTTGGTGGGGGAGGGGACTTTTGTGGGAGAGGAAGCAGGGGGTGGAGTCCCCGTATCATTCATCACCTCCTCCCCACCTGACACGGAGGAGATGGGAGGGAACACGGGGCAGGAAGGAAACGTAAAAACGAGTGATTAGTGAGTTAAAATAGTGGGACAGGACAGAGGGTGTGTTTAGTGAAAGTTTAGTGATATTTGGACCAACAGCTTGTAAATCAGAGAGTAGTTCATGATTCAGGAAAGTTAATGAGATATACTGTTTTTCAAAAGTAACAGAATTAATCATTAGATTTATCACTGTTGTAAAAGTAATCATTTGGCCACAAATTAAATATACACAATTTCCACTTTACTCCAGATGAAGCTGATCAGCTAAAACATGTCTGGTGTCTGAACTTTCTTAGCTTTGTCCTGGCTGTTATGATGCTAATGTAGGTAACGAGCAAGGGAAGTGTATAGCTTCTGGTTTAGCAAACTGTTGAAGACATTGTTTCGCTCAGTAACACTTTGTATTTTGTAAAGTGTGTGCAAAAATATTTGCCCACCTCCTGATTTCTTCTATTTTTGCAAATTTATCAGGTTTCAGATCCTCGTACCAAATGTAATACAAAGTCGGGAAGGAAACACAAAATACCATTTTTAAAAGATCATGCTCACGGAGACCGTTTAGCCCTACTTCACAATGCTGGAAAAGTGATGTTTACATTCAAAAGTACTATCAGTAATCAATTATCAATTAAATTTCATTAATGGTTCCATTGCGCAACTAAGGGGGTGATTACTTTTTCACATGGGGCCAGTTGGTGTTGCACAACTTTTTAGTCTTCAATAAATGAAATGATCATTTAAAAATTCAAGTATTTTGTGTTTCATCAGGTTGTCTTATTTATATATTAAATTTTGTGTGAAGATCTGAAACTATTGGTTTGCAAAAATAAAAGAAATCAGAAGGGGTGATTACTTTTTCACAGCACCGTATGTATTAAAATATAATATATATATATATATATATACATACACAAATCAAACTGGAACTACGTTATCACCCACACTTCTTCTAACTCCGCCTTCCAACTTTAGACCACGCCCCCTTTCGGAGTCTGCCATCAAACTAAGTGATTCGGACTGAAGATGGCGCTACGAATGTTTTTGTCCACGTTTATAGATGAGTGTGTGTCTGAATGATGTGACGTGAGTGTGTGATTTACGCTAAACTGGTAGCTATAAGGTTCCATTAGCTTGTTAGCTACAAAGAAACAACGTTCAGACAGCAAAACATGCCTCGGCTGATCGAGTACGGTGACGAAGTCTTATTTCATTTGAGGTTTCTCAAAAAAAATAAATGTGACTAAACAAGTCTACATTCACACTTACAAGCAACACTTGTAGCTTCTCGCTTGTGGGCGTATAACAACCGATAATGTTGTCACTTGGGGGTGTGGCCTGTCCTGTGTGTTTTTTTTTTATTTCTGATGAGAAACAGTAGTAGCCATATATATCTCACTTCAAAAGCTAGCTAGCTAAACACAAATTAAATAATGCACTAATCAGTGTGAATTTTTATTAAAGTTTATGTTACATGCTTGGCTTCGTACTAACATCATCGTCTGAACTACGTAAACTCACCAGAAGCACTAATGATCTCTGCTACTTCCTTCCAAACTCTATTTTTCTTCGTAACGTCTCTGTACACATTTAATGAGAGGTCGTACATGGTAGGATAAGACGAAACCACAGACGTTTTTCTTCCATTTTCGCATCAAAGAGTAAATCGGAACTAATCGCAGGTAGGAAACAGTTGTGAGTGGGGAACTGCAGAAACGTCGGACCACAATCACAATCTTATTAGTGTGAGGAAACATTCGAAACAATCATTTGGATTTGTTGCTTTAGCGTTATACTTAATTTGCATAGAATTGAGAAAATCTCTATTTGAGTGTCGCTGAAATGGCAGGTCCGTGTTGCAAACATACATAGAAAACGACTGTCCGCCTGCTGCTGTGTCGCGTGCTAGTTAGTGTGAACGTAAGTTCATGCACTAGTGACAGGTTTGGCTGAAAAAGTGCGACGCCCAGTGTACTGCAGGAGAAGAGGGTTTGCCGAGGGATGGCTAATCGTTAATGGCGTAGGGTTCGTACCATCTACGGCGAGCTGCTTGCGCTGGACTTCTTTGCGATATTCCTCCAGCGCCTGATCCGTCAGCTCGTTGAACGGGTTCGGTGGTTCTGGCTCGGGGGTCGAAGGGGGCTCCACCTTCTCTGGAGACTGTGTTGAAAGGCACACGTACAACACGCAGACACACACATACACACACACAGACACACACAGCATCATCAATCGTTTTAAATGTTAGGCCTGGACAATCATTACACATTACACACATCACAAGATGTTTATCGGCAAAAATTATTCATCTAGATTTTAGAAATCTGTTTTTTTGTTTTTTTTTCAGATTATTCCACTCCGTTGCAGTGATGATGATGATGATGATGATGGTGTGTGTGTGTGTAGTGATGGTACAAGTGACTCGGGTACAATAATAAAGGCTGGAACGTGACTAACACACTCTGTCATTCAGTCTTAACGAGCGCTATCCTTGACTGAGTTAGCATGAGTGTAAGATCAATACGTTATGCTTTAAGCTGAAAAGACAGAAAATCATTCGTGAACAGTGTGCAGTTGAGACCACATGCACTGACGTGCTAAAGGAAAACCCACTCTGAGTATAATTAATCAATGGAGCTAACACATCACCCAACATCTAGTCTGTAAATAAATACACACAGAGTTTATCACTTGCTTCAAACGACAGCCTGATATCCAATGCGTGTCCTCTCCGAGTCTGTGGGTTTCCTCCCACTTTCCGATTAACACACCAGCATGCAGATTGGTGACTAAACTGCCCCTAGTCTCCTATTGTCTGATCTATAGATCCATGGCTGCTCTATTCTGGCTCATACATCATGATTGTGATGTTTTTTATACCGGTGGACTGTTCTCTGTGATCACACTGGCTAATAACTGAGACTGCGGTCCTGCTGTCTTCATGTCCTGACGGTTCTGCTCTCGGATCTGAAATGAAAACAACAACAACATAAAACATTTATAGGCTTAGTACCCAATTCCGCTATACAAGGAGCTAAAATGAATTGCATCACAGCACTGCTCAAATTCTACCATTTGACTGGTCAGAAGTTGTTGATTCATTTTTAGGCATGTAATGGTATATCATGTGACGATAAATCGCAATACACATTTATAACAAATGAAATCGATGAAATAAAAAATGAACGGTGATTATTATCAGGCTGTGTAATCTCTTAGTTTTTTCTAGCTGTAATTGTGTTGTTTAGACAGCAGA
>JAOTRR010000030.1:1703039-1715457 GCA_028570945.1 Gogo arcuatus
GGGTTTCCATGATTTGCAAATCATAGCATTCTGTTTTTATTTACATTTTACACAGAATTGCAACTTTTTTGGAAACGGGGTTGTAAATGACTATCTTGATTGTAAGTATCTTGGCAAAAATGACACCCAGTGGAGTTTCTTTTCAGCTTTTATAACAAACTCCAACCCATTTCCAGTGGGTTTTTGACAAAATAAAAAAATACCCATTATCAGGTTGAACAGCTGGACGCAGACAATGACCACTGAATACTTTTTTTGCTCAAATGAAAAGATCTTTAAAATGTAGAGAAATAGAAAGGACCACATGAACTTCAACAATGCGGCCCCTTTCCTATTCTGATATATTTGAATATTTATATACCATCAAGCTCCTGACCATATATTTAAACATATATGAAGAAAATCTATAAGTGATGAATAATTTAATCACTTTAAAATATGATCCATTTCTATCTATTGTGTCTTATATTTCTAAGTTGTTTCTAAACTTGCATTAATTCTCCTAAAAGGTCAAGGAGTCAACTCTTATGCTGGTCTGCTAGATTGAAAGCTGATGACTATAATATTACACCTTTGTAAGAGGGTTCATCTCACCTCATTATAATATACCTCATTCAGAATTACCCAGCTGATTTATACCAGGATTGCTGCCATTTGGTAAACAAGTCTCAGCATTTATTCAGTCCGGTTGCTGAACTGTGAAATTGTCCTTTACTGGCTCTAAGTGTGACATGGTCACAGCAATGTGACTGAGCATGTCCAGGTCCTCCATCTGCAGTCATGTCTATCGTACATCCCCTTTTGTCTGTTTGCCCACCTCGGACTTGGCATCGTCCCTGCTGATAGAGCTGCTAAACCTGCAGCTGCTACTTTATGCTCAACTGGCCTTGTTCTTTAGTTGCTCAGGTTAGAGCTGGTATTTGCTGATGGTTTCTCAGCTGATTCACAGTCATGTTAATTAAACTGATCTTGTACAGTCCACTCTATACAGGATCTTTTGGTCCATGACCTTTTAAATGTGTGTCATGTTATGGGCCTTTTGTCAACACTGATAATGTCTACTCATTCCAGGAATGCTGATAGGATGGGACACTGCCACATAGATCCTCCAATCAGAACAGGGGTGGAAAAAGTACAGAGAAACTATATGTAACTAAAGTATAGGCACTGTATCAAAATCTCAATTAAAAGTATGAAGGCAAAAATCTACTTGAGTGAATGTCAAAAAGTGTCTACATTTAAATTTACTCAAGCTCTCAAGAGTAAATGTGTTTTTTTTAATTAATACATTTTTAAATATTCTGCTATCTTGGACAAATTATTACAGTATTTGGCTTGCTGGTTAGATAATGTTTAATAACCTTGTTGGAATGAATGCTAAGTTGGCATTAGTAATAAAAACAAAAACTAGCTATCAAATTTAGCAAACTTCAATCTAGTTTGCTTCTTTCAACATGCTTCTTTACATGTGATGGCAAATTTTTAAAGGCCGGTATTTCTTTTTTTTCCCATGGGAGGTAGAGGAGCCATGTCATTGTATATGAATTGTTGGTAACTCCAGCATCTTATATGGCTTGATCACAGACGCAATTCAAGCTTGTCCATTTTTTTTGCATGTCAGTTGTAATTTCTTTAATGTCTTATAATAATTTTATAACAATTCAATCCATTTAAGTAAGAAAAAACAAAACTGATTGGCATTTTGTCTAACATGATATCTAATGGCATTTTTAACCAGTACTTTGAGGTCAGAATGAAAATGTAAGGAATATAAAGTATGGTTTTGTCTTTTTAGTTTTGTTTTAGTAGTTAAATTGTACTTTAGAGTACAATTATTCAATAGATGCAATAACGCTTGAGTAAAGTACAATTCTTCTAAGAAAAAAAATTAAGTACAATAACGAAGTACTATTACTCAAGTATTTTCCACCCTTGATCTCGAAGCCTTATTGATTTTGGTTCTGTAGTTAATCTTTACACTTTTGTTTAAAAAATATTATTTACAGTGGCTGAATACTGAAAGCATATCCATTACATGTCCCATGTCTGACTCTCAGTTATGCCAATGGAATTGATCTTATTGGTCCTCTATCTGCAGGCCATTTTGATTTGCAACCCTATATGCATCCTGGAAATGATTATGTGTAGTTTTAGGCCTTAATTGAAAAATAATAATACAATTTAAATTACTGTTGCTGAATACTGGTCTCTACTGGTCCCAGGCCTGACTCACAGTCATGCCAATGGGACTGATCTTCTCCAGGTCCTCCATTTGCAGTCCTTTTTGGCTTGTAACCCCTTTTGTCTGAATGGCCATCTCAGATCTGGCGGCATCCATGCTGGCAGAGCTGCTGAGCCTGCAACTTACCCTCTTCTGCCCCTCATCCATGCTGGCTCTGCAGTTCTTTAAGTTACCATCGGTGTACACCCTGTTTCTGGCTCCAAAGGGCAGACTGTTTGAGTTCACCACCAACTCTCTCCTGTTTTCCCTGCCAGGTCTGTGAACCCTTCTGCTCCCTGTGGGCATGATTAAACAGCAGCAGCAGCAGCACCATGAATGGGCCCTGCACATGGCCTGAAAGCCTCGCTTGAAGTTCTCATTATAGTAGCCATAGATGATGGGGTTGACGCTGGAGTTTGAGAAAGCCAGCCAATGTGCAAACGGGAACACGTAGCCAGAGAGGAACTCAAGCTCCTCCTGTTCCAGACCACCATAGTCCGTCAGGAGCATGAGGATCCATAAGGGGAGCCAAGAGAGCATAAAAAGGAGGGCCACCACAATCAACATTTTGATTACCTTGATCTTTTTTTGCGAAATGAGCGGCCTGGCAGTGTTCTGACCCTCACGACTGTCCTGCTGCTCATTTCCGGACATGACAGATGTGGTGTAAAGCTTGATGCCAATGCGGCCGTACATGAGCATGATGACTGTGAGTGGGATCAGGTAGATGTGGGCAAACAGGACCGTGGTGTAGACTTTCCTCATGTGAGGGTCAGCCCAGTTCTCGAAGCAAGACAAGAGTGGGTATGTATGGTTGTAGTCCAGGTTGTGCACCATGAAGTGATGCTTGACATGCTCCACAGTCAGTGTTGCCGCCGACGGGCACATAATCACCAGTGCCAGCACCCAAATCATCGCTATGGTCACCTTGGCAACCAGCAAGGTCAGTTTGGGCTGGAAAGGGTAGACAACGCAGCGAAACCTGAAGGGAATTATAAGACGCATTCATGATTAATTAGAACTGATGTTCTTCTACAATATTCTTATGAATACAGAGAATTGTACTACCAAAACCCTTGGATATGTTGGCGGCTAGTTTTTTTTGCAGTTGTATGCCAAGCATCAATAAGAACACAGCAGGGCAAAAGTTTGGTGTGAGTGCTACTTGATAGATAGCAGATCCTGCATTTTTTTTTTTGGACAAAAGAGTCTATAGTTCTGCCTACTTGTTTTCTATTGACTCAAAAGATCGAGGCTTGTGAATTCGTAGATTAGCGTTTACCTGGATAAGTGAAATAGGAATAAGACAAATAAAAACGTTTTATGGCTCATTTATGCTCAATGGAAACTACATATACAGATATGGACGGAGCCTTCTGTCCGTATTGTGCGTTCATTTCATCCACATTTGTGCACGTTTTCTAAAAACTAATTGATACCAATGAAAGACAGCAGTACTGCCAGAAACCGTGAGGGCAGTGTAGTCAGTAGCTCAAGCGAGTCACGAGGAAGAAATTATAAAAATAGCAGAATTGTTTGAGGAGAGGTTATCCAATTTAGTAAGAAACTTTAACAATTATATGATGTTACTTTGCCCGGGCACAGGGACAACCAGTTGTTACAGAACAGCTAGGAGGAGATTGGACGGGAATTAAATGTGAGAAACGTTTGACTCTGAGCTGCCCTCTAGTTGATGTATTGCTTAACATCCATGCCAACGTAAAGAACGCAAGGAAGTATGTGAGCAGTGACGGTTACCTTGCTTGAAATAGATGTATTTATTTTCGGTTGTAAAGAGAGCATAAATGAGCTTTTGGGGGAAAAAAAACTTATAATAACCTGGTTGTACAAGTTTGCTCACCCTTTTATATCGGGGCATATGACTGTACTCAGAATGAAACACTCACATTCACACTCATGTTCAAAAGTAATTATTATACACCTGTCATCAGTGAAGTGATTTCTGATTAACCCCGAATAAAGATCAACTGTCTCTGTATGATTTTCTTGACATCATCTTTCTTAACACCATCTTCAGTTTCTTCCAACTGCTGAAGACAAAAAGCTTACAAAGCATGTACGGGATCTCACTGTCAAAAGGTATCAATCAGCAGAGGGGTACAATTGAATTTACAAAACATTAGACATACAATGGAATACTATGAATGCCATCATAAGTGGAGAAGATGGAGCACCACAGCGATGTTACCAAGAACAGACCATCCCTCCAAAATTCATGAAAGGGCAAGAATAAAACTTATCAGAGAGGCTTTCAAGAGACCTACAGCAACATTAAAGGACTACTAGTCACTCCCTACATATGACAACAATCTCTCGCATTCTTCACATGTCTGGGCTATGGGGTAGTGTGGCTAGTGTGGCCCTTTCTCACAAAAAAAGAAAAAATATATATTCAAGCGTCCCTAAATAACCCCAAACCATGTGGTTAAATGTGTTATGGTCTGATGAGACCAAGGTAGAACTTTTTGGGCATAATTCTAAAAGATATGTTTGGTGCAAAAACAAGACAGCTCATCACCCAAAGATCACCATACCTACAGTGAAGCATGGTGGTGGCAGCATCATGTTATGGAACTACTTCTCTTCAGCTGGGACTGAGGCTCTAGTCAAGATGGAGGGAATCATGGATACCTCCAACTACCAATCTATTTTGACACAAACCCTGCAGGCCTCAGTTAGGCAGTATGATAATGACCCAAAGCACAAATCCAAGTCAACAATGGAACAGCTTCAGAAGATGATCAATATTTTGGAATGGCCCAGTCTGAGCCCAGATGTAAATCCTATTAAAAACCTATGGAATGAATTGAGGGCTGTGCACAGGAGATTCCTATGAAATCTGATAGATCTGGAGCATTTTTACAAGGAAGAATTGAATAAAATTGCCAAATCTAGACGTGCTAAGCTGGTATACTCTTACCCTAAAACACTGAGTGCTGTATTACAAGCAAAAGGTGCTTTAACAAAGCATTATTTAAGGAGTGTGCATACTTAAGCAATCAGGTTATTTTAAGTTTTTTCTTTTTCTTTTCCCCCCCTATTTGTTTTGAATTTTGTAGGTTGCTATATCACAATAAAGTTGGGAAAAGATCTGTGGAAAAAGATCTGACATGATTTATCTCGGTTTCATTTATTTACATAAAAAAACCCCCTGCACTTTTAACAAGGGTGTCTAGAATTTTCATATCCACTGTATGTTCCACCCGCAAACGCAATACTATTTTTACTTTTTCCTTATGGTCCTCTCTGATTTCCCATCTAGTCATCACATTACTAAGCTGCTTTTAATCATTAGAAAGCTTGGAGGCGAAAAAACACGGTGTACAAAGAGGAACCCGGTGACTTATTACAGACCCTGCATCATTTCCTGAATAGCTTCTCTGATATTTATTATCCATTTTTTTGTTACTGTAGAGATTTCTTTTCTATAGACCTAAGCCAATTAGCTATTAGGAATGTGTGATACCAATAAGGTGCAAATATTATGATCATGGCTCCCGTTTTGTTTTTGTCTCCAACCTCTTATTATTTTAATATCAACAAGTAGCAAAACAAGTATGAAATTATCCTGCAAGAACAAACCTGTCTACAGCGATGGCCACTAGAGTGAAGATGGAGGCTGCAACAGACATTCCCTGCACCAAGCCACTCATCTTGCACACCATGTTCGAGAAGGGCCAACCTGAAAGAAACAAAAAGAAACATGAAAGAATATGAATTTTGTATACAACAAACACAAAGGGTGGATTTTGTTTCCTGAGAAAACAGGTCAGTTTATTTCGAGACAGATTTTTGTGATTGGGATTGCGACGAGGCGGGAGGTAGAGCCGCGTGTTCCTGCTTATGCAGCAAGCAGACAATGAAGGCTGCACTCAGAAGTTTGTCATCTTATTACTCCTAATAAAGAAAAACACTCAATCACTTCTATGATTCGCTGGCTGCGGCTCACTCCACAGATTGTTCACAATTTTCTGTCTAATACCAAATGGAATGATATGTTCTCTCTAAGAAATAGATGGACTGTCTGAGTTTGATGAATCAATCTGTATGGTACTGATTGAAGTTGACAGTTAGTGGTAGCACAGAAGATGAAGTTCTGCACTAGTGACCAGAAGGTCATGAGGTTAAAATATTTTTGACCCTCAGTCGAGAGTACTGTGGTTGAAATATTTTTGCCTCGATTAGATAAAAGTGTCTGGCAAATGAGGAAGTGTTTCTTAGAACTTTTTTTTTTTTTTTTAAATGAAGCAGTATAATTCATACCTATACATTACGAAGTACCTTCCATTTTCTTTTTTTTTTTATATAGAATGCAAAGGTTGTCTCAGTTAGCTGCTTAAGTCTTTTTCTTGTCTTTTCAGAGTATTATAAAAGAGGCAAAAGAAACTCGGAAAAGACCTTGGAATGCTCAGATCTACATGTTTATATATGCAGACAAAAGTGTTGAGATATCTTCTTAAATAGATTACCTACTTGGGTTACTGTTTAAAACATTTAAAACCTTAAATGTGTCATAGAAAGCATGGACTTAACAACTTTGCTCCAACTCCAACAGGTAGGCAGCTGCAGTCATGATTGTTTAAGTGTTTTTAGGCTCAATAGCACCCTGACAAAGAGACTCCTCTTCAATGACAACAAGAATAGTAAAGTAGGAAGACCAATGATAACACTAGAAAGAAGAAGTACTCAAAAACACCAGCATGACTGCAGAAGAATTTTACAGACATTCCATTAAAAGAAATTTGGATTTGGATATGGTAGGCTAAGGCCTTAACCGCTCAATGTCTGCTACAGCAGGTAGGAGTTAAAGACGAAGTAAGAAGCAGTAAGTTCAAGGTGTTCATGCTGTGTTTCCTCCAAATACCAAACATGGTAACAAGAAAAGTTGTAACTTTCGTTCAAACCAAAAATCAATAAAGATCCGTGTTATGGATGTGTGTGAAAAATAGATCAGTGCAAATGGAGATCAAATATACGGGGCAGGTCACTCTGCGTAAACCTGACATGAATGTCACTGATAGGTTTGCATGAATCTACGGTCTGGGCTAGAAAGGAATCAGCCGCAGTGTCACTTCTTCATCCCATTCTGTGTATTTTTCTTCAAACTATTATTGGTGTTGTTGCACTCAGTTCCACAAAAATCCAGAATAATCCACTTTTTGAACAAATAATGTGATGTAGATGCCAAACACAAATCCTTATTAACATCTTTTTACGTCAATAACCTTATATTAATGTCTGCTAGTATACAGTATTAATATCAGCTGCCCCTGTTTTATTACCATCTTGGCAGCAGGGTAGAAAATACTTGAGTAATTGTACTTCGTTATAATACTTACAGTAAGTATTACTTGGGGTTATTTGTACTTTACTATATTACCATAAAGAAGTGTGAATCAATTCATCACCTACAGTGACCTTCTCAAGCTACACAATGTAGTTAGCACTATAGACGCTTGAGATGGCTTTTAGGGGGGGAAAAAAAGTCTGTCACAGAAAACTGTGCTCGCAAACGGAGAGAGAAAGAGAGAGAAGATAGATAGCAAGAGAGAAAGAATCAGAGTGTAAGGTAACGAGGAAGAGAGGACTGGAGAGACTCATGCGAGCAACATGTTTGTGGATCAGAAATATGTTGGAGGAGAAAGTGAACAGAAGTAGGAAGTGATTTGAGGCAGAAAGGCGGAGACGTTTGAATTCGTGCTGCTCTCGGAAAGAACAATGTCAACGTCAAAAACGCCACACCCCTGTCCCGCCGTGCCGACTGTCCCTTTTACACAGACGTCAATTCCAGCTCTGTTACTACAAATCGTTCCATTTCAGAGCCGGAACAACACAGACTCCCTGT
The DNA here is from genome assembly GCA_028570945.1 of Gogo arcuatus. NCBI lineage: Eukaryota > Metazoa > Chordata > Actinopteri > Siluriformes > Anchariidae > Gogo > Gogo arcuatus. Next base: position 1,711,127 of record JAOTRR010000030.1, read on the forward strand.
TCCACATTTGGATGTTTTATACATAACGCGAGGCGGAATAAAGGCGTAAGATTCCCACCTTGAACAGGCTGTGGGAAAGGGGCTACTGTGTGTTTAAATGTGGATAATCCACTGGATGACAGTGCGGAACTTCAGCATGAGCGCTCCTGGCCCTACCTCAGTAAAATATTTCAATATACTGGAGTAAGCAAAGTCCTGTATAAAATAAGGCGACACCTTTATGAACTCCATCTCATTTATAAAAGCTTGTTGATATAAGTTTCACTAATTTGCTGACATTAATTGACTATATTTAACCAAGTTAGCCTGTCTTCTTTGCTAATGCCAGGTTAAGCTAGCATCGATTCCTGTAGCTAGGCAGCAAGTCAAATTCTAGATAATGGTAAATAACTGTTATTGACATTAATTGATTAGTCATACATATGACCAGCAAACCTACAGAGATCGAGTGATGATTTCAGACAAAACAGTGTAGTTGCTTTACAACAAAAAATTTTAGATAAGTAAAATTTATAAACTCTCACTTCAGTAATAATTTTGCAGTACTTTGTCCACACCTGCTTGGTACCAAAAAGACAACTAAAGTGAACATAATGTTATTTAAAAATGTTGCCCTCTTAACTTTCTCCCATTTCACATTTTATAGCATACACCATTTCCTAAACATTTCTTGGGTCATGTGAATTATGGTAAGAAAAATAATACCCAGAATATCAAGAACCTTTGAAATAACAACTGTAGGTCATTATAAACTCAGCCAGTCAGTATATTTTTGTAGTAGTGTTAAAGTTGAAGTGTATTTCAAGTGGAACTTCTCATTTAACAGAAGGACTGCTTATTCATGAGGTCTCAAAACAACAATCACAGATGTAACCATAATGTCATACAATATTCTCAATGTCACCAAGTTCATATCATCACATTCTTTCCACTATTTTTTGCCCTTTGAAAAGTTTGAAAAATGAAAGTTTCTTTTTATTATCACACAATACAGGTCAAACATCTGATATTTCCAGCTACAGTGTTAGACAAATAACAGCTCTTCGAAATCAGGAAGCAAGAAAAACAAACAGAGATGAAATTTAAATAACAACTGTGCTAATTGCTGTCATTTGTATTAGTGGTGTGTGGTGTTAATCAGCTGATTACCTCCAAACACCAAACACCTGCGAACATATTATTATGAGAGAAACCAAAGAAAAGTTTTTGTATGTAAACGTTTCTGTGCTGTACATGTTTAATCTATCACAGGAAAGGCACCACAGGTGAATAGGGTTATTTCTTAAAGCAACACATCACAATTAATCTTTTTCAGATGATTCTTGATTTTGTTATGAGTACATTTGGTATTGAAATGTCACAATAAATTTACAGTATGTATTCATGCAAATAAGGCTTTGTCTAATGTGTGTAAATTTGCAGACTTAATGAAACCAAAGATCTTTGGATGATAATTAAAAGAACAGGTTGTTGGAATTTTTTGTTTGTTTTTGTTTTTTTTTTATTCAAGAAAATATCAAGAAAAATGTTTTATATGAACGTTTTCCTTTATAATCTATCAAACTCTAACTCTAAACTCTATCTCATGAACTGTAAAGAATTTCTCTGTAACAGGCTTCTAAATCGGAATAAAAATGTACATGCACAATTTCATCAATGTAAGTTATCTACAAAATTGGAGTTTTTTGTTCTGAATATAGAAAACATTGATTGTGCAGGGAAAAAATATATTGGGACATAGAACATGATGTAATGCTGCTTTCGACTGAAGCTTGTAACTCGGGACTTCAAACCTTCGACTAGGGAAAAAAGCAAACAAACAAGGAAAACCTTCCCTCAACTCAGAGTTCCTACTCAGAAAGTCGGGATGGTGTCCTCAACTCTGAGTTCCGCAAGTGACGTCAACTCAAAATGGCCTCTTACAGCATAAGCAGCACACAACATAGCACTTCTTTACTTTTAAATGAGTTTTGCTGTACTATATACTGTACTAATATTTGTTTTAGATCAATCTACATGCACACATTAGGTTGTTAAATCACTGTACTCACTCACTATACAGTTCAGTATTTTGAGGAGGAACATATACATTATTCATTGCTGATGTTGGCTGGAGATTGATATGAACTTGGAGGTGTCCATGTTTTGCTTCCCACTTTGTAGCTCGAACACACAGGGATCAAAAATTATGCAAGTCTGAGTTCCGACGTCCTGCTTCTAAGGTAAGTCAAACACACCATAATGGAGCTTAAAGCTGTCTTCAAAATTGCTAAGTTTCAAAAATTGCAATTAGACACAATTGGACAAAAATGCCAATTAAGAGAAGACATGCTGTAGATGCAGTTTATTCAAAGAACAAATGAACAAAAAAGTGATTGACAAGACATGAACATGCACAATTTCATCAATGTACGTTACTTCTACCTGTAGTAGATGAAAGCTACTATTTGCATTATACTGATTAAAGATTATGATGGCATTTATCTTAGCTTACTCTGAGCCATAAATGTGCCAAGTTATTTACTAGACATGCCCTGTGTTGATTGTTTTTATTTTGGGTTAATAAGTGTTGTGTCTGAGCGTTAGAGGTAAAGCATGTAATAATGTATTCAGTCTGTGCAGTCTCTGATGTACTTTGCCCATGAATTGGTTTGATGAGTGGCAGTTTTTTGTAAGAAAATAGTGTTGAAATTATTCACAATGTTGACACAAAGCAGGAAGTGACCCCTGCAGTTTTCAATTTTTCACCCTCACCCATTCTCTCACTTTATATGTCACAAGTTCCCCATGAATCGACACACTTGTTCAAGAAAACATGCTATAAATATCCGAATGGAGCACTTTTCCCTTTAAACAGGTATGATGAGTCTCAAATTTAAGGGGTCCGTGTAATTTTTTTCCCCTGTCCCTTTTCTATTATGAAATAAGTCATGTGTTTATGCAGCCTACATGCTGGGAAGTCGCTATTCAATTTTTAAAAAAAGCTAGCTAGCTTGTGCATAATTCTGCAATAATTCAAACTCAGGTCAGTGACTAAAATTAGAATTTGGTTGATACGTTGCATTATGCCATTGCACTGTTGCATTCTCGATTCAGATAGGCCAAAAGTTGTTGCTTAATGCACTTGTTCTAATACATTATCGTTTCTATAGCAATGGATTACAAAACACACTGTTGATGTGTTGCAGTTTTCTATAAGGAGGCATTTATGTAACATTTATGGAAGGAGTCTCCAGTGTCAGCGTTTTGTATCAGTCAGAGGTAAAGCTGTAACTTCAGGTTTAATGACATCTTCAGGACAAAGGACTTTTTTGTCTTATAAACTTCAGGAGAGAGGAAAAAAGAGAGGCTGGTGCGAAAACGTTTGTTTATAGCTACTACAGTATATTACAAGTGATAGCAAGAATGAACATTAAATATAACTATTGATGGAAAAACAGTATGATGTGTTGTCCTTTAAAAAAAAAGTTATTGTTGGCAAATTGCTGTGGTATAAGAGGAATAAACACTTCAGGACATTTCAGTGGTTACTTCAGTAACAGTAACCAAGCTTCATCACACCACCCTGCCATTGATTATTTCCTATTACAGCATAATAATTCCATAATAATAATTAATTCCTTACAAAATGGTAAGTTCGATGGCAGCAAGCTAATGTTTAAGATTATTAGCAAAACGTTACCTGTGATAAGATTATCCACCAGCGTAGTCGGGATGCAGAAAACCCCCACCAGCAGGTCGCTTATGGCCAGATTAAAGATGAACAGGTTGGTGACTGTTCTCATGTGCCGGTTCTCCAGAACGATGAGACACACCAGGCTGTTTCCCAACATGCAGAGCAGAAAGATGAAGAGATAGGCCATTGTCAGGCTGGCTGCCACAGGCAGAGAGTGCTGGTAGTATGGGTAGTAGGTGAGGCTGGTGAGATTGGTGGTGTTGCTGGTGGAGACGTTTAGGAGGCTTGAATTCATGTATAGATCTGATGGGTCTGATAACGCCTCAGTCCCCGTCAAGGCCAAAGGCATGCCGTCCCAGATATCCAGAGAATTCATCACTGTATGTGTAACAGACATGACCTGACAACACAGAGAAACAGAGCATTTCATATGTGGACTCATCTGATCAGAGCACACGTTTCCATTGTCTTTCGGTCTATCTGAGATGAGTTCGGGCCTAGATAAATTAGCAGCGTTTTTGCATAGAATTGATGAATGGCTTCCTCCTTGCGTAGTACAGTTTCAGGTTGCATTTCTGGATGCGGCGGCGGACTGTGTTGAGTGACAACGGTTTTCCGAAGTACTCCCGAGCCCATGTGGCTATATTTGTCACAT
>JAOTRR010000030.1:1729300-1743372 GCA_028570945.1 Gogo arcuatus
ATGGGTTAAATGCAGAGGAGGAATTTCGCTGTGCTTGAGAGAGTACATGTGACAATTTATTTAAAAAAAAAAAAAAAAGGGCTTCTAGCTGGCACTAAGGTCCAAAGAATCCTTAAAGGAACCAGTTCAAGAACCATTCCCTGTTGGTCAAAAAGGGGTATCAGTGAATTGTTCATTTCTACTTCTGACTGATAAATGGTTACCCTGTATGATTCCAATGATCCTTAAAGATCAGCTGTTTAAAGTTATATCAACTAGACACTGATGTGCTGGTACTTGTGTGCAACATTTCAGACCCACCCATTTTGCGATAGGACATCCATGGGAGCTCTTGCCTTCTCTTCCTGTGTACACTACCTTCTCTATACGGATAGCCTCATCCTTCTCTCCATACCTACAACGGCAAACACAAAGAAACAGGTTTACTTTTATTTGCACCAAGGCTATTTTATAGGTAGCTTCTAGAATGGGATGTTGGTCAGGAACCTGAAGGAGATGGTTGTTATAAATGACAACATCACTTTAGATAATTAAGCATATCTTACTGATGGTGACACAAAATTCAGCACTTGGATTGCCAACTTGTTTAGCAATTTCCCTCCAAGTGGACTTTTTTTTTTTTTTTTTTTTTTTTGTAGCTTTTGTGAGAGGTTTGTGTAAATGCTCAGTTCCATACTGAAAATGTCACACCACTGAAGAATAACCTGCCCTGGTGTTCAAGTTGTTTAGAATTTCTTTATAAATTGTTTTGTCTGTTACACGCCTTGAATGCAAAGGTTTTAACTCTTGTTGCAAAAGTTAGACTGTCTGAATATCTTTTGAACTAAAGCTATACACAGAAGTACACAGAAAATACAAAGTTGTTTTTCTAAGCTCTCTGGTCCCAAGCACTGTTCACAAGTTCTTGCTAATATTCACTTTAGCATAAAAACACCAGAACTGCATTACGTAGCTGAGGATTTTCCATGTGTATGTGTGCACATGATTATATGTGATCCTTGACAACAATCTATACATACACGAGTGTGTTATATATGTATGCATTATATATTAACAGGAGACACTGAGTGCATGCATTGATGGCATTATATTCAACGTGGAGTCCTTGTAGAGCACCCCTACCCCCACTCACAACATATTCTTTTTTTTTTTTTTTTATAAGTTGGAACATGATGACAGCATTAATGAAGTTTAACTAACATACATATACACCACGCGTTCATCAACAATCACACACTTCAGCGAAGAAGGATCAAACTATGTGGTGGCCCTAGCACCAAGGTCACATCATGGTCAGCTTAGTATTCAAAATTTCAAGTTCTTACATTAGTCTCGAAAGGACAAATGGATGAAACCCCCACACACAACTCCTTTTCCACTTACTCCTTTGGCCTTTTGGGGTAGTGTGACTCAGCTCTGTGTTAAGTTTATAGAAATAAACCCACAATGTAGACACCCACACTCACTCTTCTGTCATTTTACTAAATAAATACCATGATCTATCTCTCTCTCTCTCTCTCTCTCTCGTCTGGATTTGCTGACGGCGATTATTTCCTCTTTACTCCCATTGCATTATGGGTCAGGGATTCCCTAGGGATGGGATCACAAAAGCTGCAGAAGGGAGGAGGGGAGGAAGCAAGGACAAGAAATGAAGCAGTGCGAATAGAAATGTAGAAGCGAGATTTTTATCCACAGCTGTTCAAGAGTTTCGTGCCAGGATTTTCTAGCTACAGTTCTATTATAATGCTCAGTGCAGGCACAAGAGGAACTACTAAAGCAAATTATACACAGTGAGTAACAGTTTTTCCCTTGTTTAAAGTTAAGTACCCAATAGATGTAACAGCCGAGTTTGCAATCATGTCTTTTTTGTCACGTGTGCATGAATTCTGAGTTTCTGTTCAGCTATAATGCACTTTTCTATACAGCTTTCATCATTAATAAGGTTTCTGGGTTGGTGTTAGGTGTTGCCTCACAAAATGCCAGTGTCTAAGGACAGAGGAAAAGGTTAGGATAGGAACTAAAATATCTGAAATTTAATTGGATCTTATCTAGTAAGCTTCCAGTTAAGAGTTTTGTTGGATCACGTCTGTCAGTTACAGACGCAATTATAACTTACATCATGCAAAAAAACAGTATATATTAGAAAAATGTCAAATGTTATAACTGAAATTAAAGTGAATTGAAGCATGTCCTCCAGGAAGTAAATATGTAGGTTATACGCTACATCAGGTGCTAATTACTTATGAAACGTTTTATGAAACAAAAAGTAAATCTAGACTAATCTTAATACTAGCATAAAAGCAGAGCTCTTAATATCCTTTCTCAGTATCGATTTCATGGATATGACACTTTATACATAATACATAAACATTAATGCCGGCCGAAGCCCTGATATCATGTTCACCCACTGATGGAGACAAAGGGACACTAGAAAGGGCATATCAATGTTACTGGGGCTAGACTAGAGTTTCTCACCTGTCCTCCATAAGCTCTCTTATTGAAGCCACAGTTGGCCCTGATCCCAAATGATTGTAGTATGGGCCTTCATCTTTCTCTAGGATGTGCTCTGGGGAAACAGAGATGGTTGGAGAGAGAGAGAGAGAGAGAGAGAGAGACACCAGTAAAAACAAATTAACTTCATGAGGATTTTTATGGTTTTCATTTACAGACACTTAATACCATATTCAGGCAACTGTATTATAACAGATGACAGCAAGAAGATGAGAGTGAAGAACAAACTAGACACACCCTAATGTCAATGTAGCTTTGGGATGGTATTAAAAAAGAGACTTTAATGTGGTGTTTGGCAGTGAGCAGTCAAGGAGTGAGTCAGTGTGTATGCGCGCACATATGAGAGTGAACACTTGTCTGGAGCTGAGGGAATTTAAGGTCACATTCCACACTGGGTGTTAGTAGTAATGTAGGTGGGGCCAGCTGGAGGAAGTGACAGAGAAGTAACAGAGAAACGTGTGAGGCATGGCAAACCTGTAGGATGGATGGATGGATAGATGGATAGACAGACAGACACACAGATAGATGGATAGCTAGCTAGCTAGTGTTTAATAGCTCAGTATATGATCCATTAGCATAGGTGTGTATGGCATACTGTATCCGATTACACTTTTTCCTCTGCACTGTTGGCAGTGCTGTGTGTATGTTTTTATATACTACTGAGGACCAAATGTCCCCACAAGGATGGTAAATTCTGACAATTTCAACCGTGTGGGGACATTTGGATGGTTCCCACAAGGAAATTGTTATTTAACAAACAAAAAAATAAACAAAAAACCCCAAAAAGTTTCCTTTTCATTACTGAGGTTAAGGTTAGGTTTAGGTCCAGGTACAACATTAATTAACTGCATTAATAATTGTCAATGGAAGGTCCTCACAAGGATAATGACACAAACGTGTGTATCTGCATGTCTGTGTGTGGCGGTTTTACTAGGGAGATTGGATGCCGGGTGACCTTAGTTCCTGGTGACAGTAATAAGCCAACAAGCGTTCAGCTACAACTGGTCTCACACATTCAAACTTTGTGACAGAATACATTTTGAAAACACAATAAGGTATGTTTAAAATAAGCAATCAGTCTTTCCTAGAACCTACATAAAAGACAGCATGAGGTAAATGTAGGCAAGCTATATGTAGTCTTCTTCCTTTCACTGTTCTCTCTCTGCTTTTATGTCTAACCACTTTACACACAGCATCACATGATATATGACCAGTTTCTTTATCTTTCATGTCCACAGCTCCCATGAGGACCCAGTCAGGCTCTGTGTTTGCTGCTTTAACAGAATGAGAGACAGAATTGCTTGTAGAGCTCAGGACTGTCTGGCCATCCCAGTCTAATATGACACAATGGACCCCTTCTGTAAGGGCTATTGTTCCTGCTGCCTGCCCCCAAAGAGAGGCACTACAGCCAGAACATTGAAAGATGAGAGAGGGACCCCAAAGAAACATGCATTCTCAGACATGGACCAGCACTGCCTGGGCAAATGTGCCAAGGCAAAATTGATGCAGGACCTTGAAAGAGAGAGAAGTATTTGTATGTATTGTAATCATCTAAACCTGCATGAGCCTACATCCAGACAGTGTGTGGCAGTAAAGCAGCCACACACTGAAGTCTGAATGATTTCATACTGCTAGGACTTGATAGAAATCATGTTATTCATGAAAAAGATGTTTTAATCCAGAACTCAAGGAAATACGATTCTAATTTCAAATACACTTAAGCAGATAATCAGGGACTGTAGAACTGTCATCAGCCATTTCTGCTGTATTGCAAAATGGGACAGAACCATGATGTGGAATAGCTTAGTTAAACCTAGAAACCTGGGATCTAGGATACTCACCCACACAGTCACAGATGGGGAACTCTGCATGAGCATCCTTTATAGGTGTGCCCAGGAGGCTCTTGGTTGGGGTATCTAAGTAGCGTAGTGGAGATTCCAGAAAACCTTTTAGTGAAGGGGATGAGGGAAAACACTCTTTTGTGGGCGTATCTAGATTCTCCCCTGCAGTAGAGAAATTGCCAGTGGTGGAGAGCACCGTTACACCACCTGATGATTCAATCTTCATGCGTTTGGGTGGCGGAGAGCAGGTCATGGTGAAGGGGTTTACAAGGATTTTGTGACGTTGCTGCTGCAGATAAGCCTCCTTTGCCAGAGCCAACAGCTGATCTGAGGGCTTAACTTCTACTTCACACTCTTCAACTTCTTGTTTGATGGCAGAAAGCTTGTTGGAGGACATAGATGTTTCCTCATTCTCTCCCTCAGCTTGCTTCAGACTGAGTTCAGGCTCGCTTGTTGGGACAGGAAGGTTATTTTCTTTGTCTATGGGTGGTGACTGGGGTCTGGCTTGTCCTGAATTAGAATTTGGGTGTGACTCAGTTACTACATAAGGAGCAAAGCCCTGCTCTGGAGCATCTGTCATAGGGGCAGATGTGTCACCGAATTCTTCCTCAAACTGACGAATTAGCTCCTCAAATTTTGGATCCAAGGAATTGAGGCCACACAGAGGTGGAGTGGACTGAGATGTGGTTGTCTGACTTGTGGAAATGGTGGCCAGGGTACCCTCAGTTACTGTGGTGGGTTCTGAGCTAGTCAGTCCACCCTGGGCAGGGGGCACAGGGACATTAAGAGGGCTGGAATCTAGGGGGTTGTTTCCAGAGATGGGGGTACTACTACTGTTCAAAATTGATTCCTGAGATTGGGCTGGAGCTGCTTGGCTCACTTCCACCTGAGAGGAGTTACATGGGGGTAGACAGGGAGGAAGTGTAGCCTCCATGACAGGTAGAGGTGGTGTAAGTTGGGATAGGGATGTTATACTCACTGGCATGCTTGATTTCTGTATTGTGATCTGACTTTGTGGGAGAAAGAGAGGCTGAGAAGCCTTTTGCTTGGGCTTCTTAATGATAATCTGTTTAGGTTTAGGAAGAGGTGGGCCCAATGAACCAAGCAGTCCACCCACAGGCTGCTTGAGGAAAGGAGAACTCTGTGTGTTCTTTTTCTTCTTGGGTTCCCTGGGTTCCTGTTTGATGGTTAGAGCACACTCTGATGTAGACTGTGGCCACCATTTGCGGAGAGTCTGGCATGCCATTGGTGCTCGCAGATCGAATGTTTGAGGACCAGAAAAGAGGTTACGTTTATGATGAAGGTGCTGTTGCAGTGCTGCCTGAGTCGAGTACCTAATAGACTGAGAAATCTGCTGGCCTTGAAATTGCTGCTGACTATTTATCATCCTGTACTGGCCCAGTGCTGCCCCCATCTCACCAGGGTAGTCCCCATTGTTGACCTCCTGTTTGACATGAGGCATCACTGGGTGGTTGTCCTTCAAATTTTGAGGTGGGGCAGGAAACTTGAAGGTAGTACTAGTGTACTTTCCACTGCTGTCTCCCAGAAGCTGTTTCAGTTCAGACATTGGGTCACTGCTGCCATGGGATGGGTGTGAAAAACAAGCCTGAGTTTCAGAATTCACCATCCATGGATTCCTAGGGGAGCTTTTCTCACAGCTTGCTCCAGTGCTTTGTTGCCACTGGTGTGGTGATGGACTAGGGGTGGATGCGTGTGAGGTTGAAAAGGGGGAGTTGGAGGACCTGTATTGGGAGGCGTGATGAGCAGGACCCTGTGACTCAGGCTTGTGTTGCTCCCATGAAGCAGGGTTCTGTTGAGGGAAATGCCCAGAGGAGAAAGATTGGGGTATACTGGAAGCAGATGATGATGATGAAAGGGACCCAGGTGATGGAGCAATCAGTCGCAGCCCATCTTGGGTTTGAGAGGGTGGCTGAGGTGAAGCATGTTGTTCAGAGTTTCCAAATGTTGATTCGCCCACAGGCCCACCAGTGCCAGATAGTTGGGTCAGTGCCTCAATGGCAATAGCTGTCTGTAGACTGATATTCCTCTCTTTAGCAATGGATAGCACACTGGGAGAACAGGGAATAGGTGGTAGGGGGCCATAAGGTCTTGGGGCTGGAGGCTGGTTAACAGCATTCTGTGACTGTGGTTCTGATCCATAAGAGGAGTTTGCACCATTGGATTGAGGTTGTGGCTGAGACTGATAGTGTTGTTGCTCTGTCTGAGAAGCACCTGATAACTTGCAAAGACCCTTTTCCTGGCCATTGCATGCCATTTTGATCTTCTTCTCCAGCCACTCAAGGTAATCAGGACAGTCAGGTCCATCACAGTCACAGTTTGGTGGCTTGTGACCACGACGAGCTTGACTTAAAGCCATCTGAAGGGTGTTCAGATCCTCTGAAGTGCAGTGCTGATCATCACAATTCCATGTTTTTGACTTATCGCCATCCCCTCGATTAGCCATTTCCTGGTTGAATTTCTCGTACAGCGGTGTATTAGGGTTATGAGGAGGTTGAGGAACACTGCAAGGGGGTAGGGAACCTGCACTAGCTGAGAAGGCCACCAGAGTTCTAGCATTCTCCATGTCCACACTGTTCCCCAAGCTACTTGTGCTCTGGTCACTCCAACCTTCCTCCTGCTGCTGGGGGGTAGAGGCTCCTTTTGGATTCCCAGTACCCCATCCCGGTGTCTGGGGAAGGCATGTTAATGTCTCCTGGTGCTGGTGGCTAAACTTTGACAAAGCAACACCTTCAAGACCATTTGCATCTTCTCCATGTTGACTCAGCCCATTGGACAGCTCCTGGTTCAACACGCCTTTCTCCAGGCATCCATGGTCAATTTCCATCTGGCCACTTCTGCTGGGGCCATCCACTGAACCCACCACTGAAACAGTCTGCAAGAAATATGAGGAGATCAAAACATTAATTGTTAGTGTGTATACAGTTTTGAAATCCAATGCTAATTTGCTAATTCAATATACTGAACCTTTGCCCTAATACTTGTAAACAGTATAATTTAAGTAACTACAACCTCCACCAGGTTTCCAAACTAGACCTGGAGGGCCAAGCTTGGCATTTTCCCTAATTTAACACACTGCTAATGTCCATACCTTTCTTGATCTCACCCTGACTGTCTCCAACAGCAATATGCCATAAATCTTGAGTATCTGTTTATACACAGATCCTTTCTTTGAAAGAAAGAAATCCCTATTTTACATTATTAACTGCCATAGTCCATCGTGATATTGCAACAGTACAAAATAGAAAAAAGTATTCAGTAGATTTGTGTATCAGATTCACTGTTTCTTTTTATTTATCAGCATCGTTCATATATAGTAGAGGGTCAGAGTAAGCCTTTTTTAAGATTAGTGCATGTGAAAAATACATTATTTCCACTGTAGTGCTAGTTGGCTCTCATACTTGAAATAATATTGTGAAATTACTCAAAATAGCAAATAGTATTCCCCTTTAGCATTTGCATCTCTTGCAATATTTTGTAGTAATGTACACAGGCCAAAACACATACAACAGAGCTGTGGAGGTGGGGTAGGTGATTTGTGAGAAATATTAAAGATTATGTGGATAGGTGTTTTGTTCTTGTGGGTTTTTTTTTTTAACTTCACAAAGGAGGATCTTGTGGCTGTGCTCTGAGTTTCAGAATGTTTGCTGAGCTGTTTCTCAGCTCACAACTTGGACCATATTTAATACAATCAATTGTAAGCAAAAAAGATTGGCCAGTTCTATTAAAAAAAAGAAAAATTGTTACTACTTCCAAATTAAGATTTTAAAAAACATCTTATTCCCTGTCCAAATTATCTCTGGTAATTTCACATTTATACCTGTTTAACATCTAGATATTTTTACCATACAAAATGGTATATGGTATACAATATGTCTATGGAAATATTCTGCCACAGTACAAGATGAATGAATTAGAGAAGGATTATTAGAATGCAGATTCTGCTCACCATATTGCTATAAAGAACAACTCTTTTTAATGTGCATATATGTTTCCCTTCTAGGAATGATGTCTACTCAGGCTCCCACAGGGGCATGTCACCACTGGGTTGCTGCTGTCTGTGTATGTGAGTATGTGTATGCTTTTTCAGAAGTGAATGAGAGACAGAAAGCATGGTTTAAAGGCCGAAACCGCACTGGTCACGAGTCCATGGTGCTTTTGAAACAGCCAAACCATACTTCTCTTACGGCAGTTTTTCCTTTTTTTAGCAAAGCAATGAAAAGAAACACAACAGCAGGTAAGGATAATAAATAGCTACTGTAAATGTACCATTCCTTTCCTTTCACATCTATAAGAACTCACCTGCACATATACACAACCCTTGCTAAAAGCAAAGAATTGTGCTTCGGTGTAGTTCTTCCTCTCTAACGATGTTATGCTGCCAAAACATTAACACGCCCAACCAGAATGAGTTGCCCAACTAGTTTTATCTGACACGTGTTTGTGTAATATAAAGAGCCCTTTAAATACAACGTGCCGAAGACGAGCTCTGGCATAGAGCCATATTATTGGTCTCTATACACACACCTATACGCGTGCGCGCAAACGTACACCAGATGCCCAGAGAGGATGACAGCACAAAGCAGAAAGGAGCCCGGCATCGAGGGGGGAGTGCAGGGGGACGCCAGAGAGCAGACAGCTGGACACATAACCACACAGATAAACACACACACACGCAAACACAAATACTTAACCCTCAGGCTGGTGCCATCACAACAATACAAGGGCAATTTCAGAAAAGACAACCGAATAAAAAAAAAAAAAGACAGAAGTGTACTTACATTGCGTGTGTATGTGTCCTGATGGAGCAGCCGCAGAGACAATGGACGGTGGAGTGAACAGAAAAGTGCATGGACCTAGCTGGTAGTGAATCTTTTCTTCCTTCCTCGTTTTCCCGTTTCCCCTGTCCGTCTCAGTGCGGCATACACACGCACATGCAAGTGCAGACACGCGCGCGCGCGCACACACCCGTACAAACACCTCCCCCACACACTCGTTCTCTCAATCTCTACCTCCAGCCGCCACTGCTGCTGCTGCAATCGCTTTCTCTCTCCTTTTCCTTCTCACATTATGTCTCTCTGCTCCTCTCGTCCCTTTCTCCAAATTCCCTTTTTCCCGTTCACGGTCTGCTTCGTCTTAAACCCCTCCTCTCTCTTTATCTCTCTCTCTCTCTCTGTGTTACTCTATCGCTCTGCTCTCCCTCCCTCGTTCTCTCTCCCTCCTTTTTCTCCTCCCCCCCTTTTCAGCTTGCGCAGTGCGAGAGAGGCCATTATCTGACTCACACTGGGCACGTACTATGGAATGGAGGAGAGCGCCGTGAACAGGGGGATGAACGCTAGCAACAGCCGCAGTGGATAGAAAGAGAAAGAATGAGATGCAGAGATGAACACAGCACCATTTTTACATCAACTTAGACTTGCTTTCCCTGAAAGAGGACAGGAAACCAAAAGAACGAGCTGTGCTTTTCGTATTTGAAGTTTGTTTTGCAGCTGATTTGCCTGAATCTCGAACTGCTCAACAACATGGAGGCTGCAGCTGTTCAATCTTCATGCAGGCTCTCTCCAAGCCCAGGCAGCTGTCATCTGCTAAAAATAATACAGAATAACGCTTAACACAATCGAGTGGCTCGAACCTTTCCCTTCATTTCACAGTACATGTTGATGCATATTTTTCGGCAGTCGCTCTTCAATAATACGCTTTGCTCTCAAACACTCCACTCGTAGCTTATTTCTCATCGTATCTTCTTATCATGTCTGTTTTTTTTGTCTCCAATATAGTTTCACTAGCATAAGCCTAATAATTGTATGGGCACTGTAGAGAAATCATTTAAAGGTCGTTGTCCACCCAAAACAGGAGATGACCAAAGCTTTCATATGCCATGGTACATTTTCATTTTGGGGAAATTGTGGATAAAGACATTAAGATTGGCCGAAAGCATGAGATGCACAGGACACACAGGTGTGGGGGTAGGAGGTCAGAGCCAGGCAATGACCAAACTGGAATCACAGGATAACGTAAGACAGGTCTGGAACCAGAAGCAAAAAAGGAAAAAAAAAACAGAACGGGAGGAACAACAACAATCACATTCATTCACAAACTAGACTGATCACATTTGCCTCCGATTTGTGTTTCCTCCAACATGAAACGAAGGAGGGAGAAGAACCAAAAAAGATGACAGAGGGATGTGGGACTCCAAAGAAGAGAAGAGTCCAGAGAAGTAAACAATGTGAGAAACAAGGGAAGCGTGACTTGTCGCTTCAAATTACAATGATCTGCCTATCCTGCCCTCAAAATCTTCTTTCCTGTTTAGTGCTCATCCAGTTCCTACTTTCCCAGTCAGAGTAAAATCTTCCCCTCTTGTTTCTCGACCCTGCTAACTGCCTGCCCACAGCTGCTCGGCTGTTTCCTCCTTCATTGGCTCTTTCATCTCTTTTTTTTACATTTGCTCGCTCCCTCCATTACTAGCTGAGTCTCAGAGTCTCTATAAACCGAAGGATCCAGAGAAGAACAGCTCGCAAGTTAGCGCACGGCAGTCGCAGATGATAGCATATTGCTTGAAATGGATTAGACCAAAACAACCTTTCGCTATTCTCTTCTCTTTCCTAAACAACCTCTCGCTATGTTCATCATTTTCCTGATGCACTTGCTTTTTTGCTTCTCCACAGTTCCAAATTAGACGGATGGAGTCTGTCTTGCTCTTTCACTCTCCAGTCCCGTCACTCCAATCAGCACACTCGACACTGGCATGCATCCAGCAGAGGCAAGGCAACTCAAAACATGCACATACACTCACACACATGGGCGGAAGCCAAAGAGCAGAGGTAAAACTGCTCAGTCACTGGCAGTGGGTAAGTGGGTGAGGAATGCGAGCACGAGGAAAGAGAGAGAGTGAGCATGACATCACTGTTACATCATCAGAATTCCTCCAACACTCCCCCAAAGCGGGTATGAGTGGGGTAGACAGATGTGTCATTCCACGCAACATGAAGGTCATACACATAAGAACATTTCTTCACCCACCCACAAGTCTTATTACTTGATCCTTTTCCTTTTTAATCTGTCCCTGAGTGACACAGCACTTCTTTTACAGTGCATAGTGAATTCTTTCTGCAGCTAAGGAAAGGTAGCAGGATGCTCACAAACAAGAGATTTCATCATGCAATACATGATGGCTGAAGAAAACATACCAAGAACTACATTGCCACAAAAAGTAATTCATTAACTGAGTCTTTGCAGATACATTAAATATTTATTGTCACAAAGGCCACAAAAGGTAATGGATGTGTGGATATCCAGGTTGCAGCGTTCACCTTTCTGAAGCTTGTGGCCAGAAGGTATACAAAGGATAACGTGTGGGAACCACCACATTGTAGAAAGGTCCACACCCCATACATATCATACATATGAGATGACAGTCTGGGGTTCAATACAGCACTCAGTCCTCCAACCTAAACCTCCCATACTATGAGTCAGTACACAGTGCTTCAATCAAATGTTCTAACCAAACACAATCCAGTAGTTCTAAACCAATACTGTAACAGAATATAACTCAGTATCTGAACCCAACACACCAACACCATACATTAACAAAATACTCTGAATACAGTAAGAGACTATTTTAACAAACCTCCCCAGTCCTAGCCAAAGTAATACAGCAAATCCAAGGCTTTAATCAAGTCTCAAACTGTTTTTCTATCAAATGCTTTCAACCTAGAGCAGCAGTGTTCCATTTTAAAATGTCAGCCAAAATTCACTGACGCCAACCCAGGATCTAATAATATAACACAATACTCCCACCCAATATTCTAATCCTGCTGACAAAACTACAATCAAAGGAAATCACACAGTATGCATCCACTATATATTTACACTTATCCATAGTCTCACACCTATTATTTTGGTAATAGCACAAGATTATCAGGCCCTGTGGCTGTAAAACGACCAAACCCAAAACAAGATAAACATTACATATGAGACAAAATTGCACAAGTGGCAAGTCCACCATTAGGAAAAGAGCCTAAGCTCCAGTGGTTCTGTGTGTTGTCCTTGGCTAAGGTAATCTTACATTATGACTAGTCATGCTCTGAAAATAACAGGATCTCCCTGTTCTGTCATGGTGTTAGAACCCACAGCTTCTCAGCTAAATGCTTGGTCTGATTTCTGCCTCAGATGTAAGTTCCTTTGGACAAAACCATGTGCCAAATTATGAAACACTTCATTTCACAGATAAGACATTTTCACCAGGTAAAGGTATGTATAAGTAATAAAAGCCAGATAAACAAGCTTTGCTCAATGGCATTTTCTATCAAGCACACTGGTAGCAGGTAACCAGTGATCTGAAAGCGTGGAGTAAAAAAGCATTTATGTATGACTGTCTTAGCTTGCTGAGCCTGTCAAACAAGCCAAGAGAAACCTACAGTAATATCAGTGGAGATTGTCTAATACTCTTGGAACCTATGGACAGGAATAAGAAAAGAAGTGGAATTAAAAAAAAAAAAGATTCAGTAGATTATCATTGTTACTTAAAAAACCGCCAGGTACCGTATAGTTCTCAGTCAGTATGTCAGCTGTTTTGGATTTTTAGAAACTGGAGTTTAGTTCCTGTACCTGAACAATTGGAAATGCAAGCTGCTATAAAACAAAAACATTGCCCTAAAATCTATGGAACAAAATGTCCTCTGTGTTAACAGAAGACAAAGTCCTGTCACTTCCTCCAAAAATTAAAAAAAAAAACTAGAAGTGACATTTGCATTTCCTCTAAACAAGTGGCAGTAGCAGTCAATAGATTTGAAGAACTCCCTGCTCAACAATGCATGGGTGAAATTAAACCAAGTAACAACACTGGCAAAGATTCTGAATATATAAAGCTTTTATTTAAGGCAAAATTTTGGAATAGGATTGCCTAATTCATACAATTATTACACCACCATTTAAGACTGTGTAATTGCTATGCTTTAAGCTTGGCTGTAATTTTGAATGGCCACAGGGGGGGGAAAAAAAAGCGTAAACCTACACAACTCACCTATGAATGTCTACCTGAACTACAAAACGCTGCAAACAAGTCAGAAAATAAGGTTTAAAAGCATAAAAAAGAGAATGTCCCTTTAAATCATGACACACCAAAAAGCTAGTCACAAACCTGAGGTCATAAGATGTCGTTATGTTACATCAAGGATGTGAAACTGAGACTTTACACTTAGATGTATGCACACACATGCAAATATATTGTGCAGTCATACACATTGGTGAACTGTATGGAATTACCCAGATTTTTAAAAAACAAGTGTTTTATAAAAATCGTAATACAAAGTAATAAGAAATGCATTTTTTTTTTCATAACTATAACAGTACCACTGATGGAGGAAAAAATATGAAGCTCACAATGAGTTCCTGGACAGCTGGATAGAGGTGCGAAAAGGGTTATGGGACTATTTATTTATTTATTTATTTATTTTATGACTGTATTGCAAATTTAGATACTGTAGAGCATGTCAAACACAAGGCCCGCCTTTAGCTTTGATTATGGCACACATTCACCGTGGCATTGTTTCAACAACCTTATGCAATGTCAACATTTATTTCCATCCAGAGTTGCATTCATTTTTGCTAAGATTTTATTTTGATGATGGGAGAGTCAAACCACTCTATAAAGTCTTCTCCAGCATCCCAAAGACTTTCAATGGGGTTAAGGTCAGGACTCTG
>JAOTRR010000030.1:1743472-1755790 GCA_028570945.1 Gogo arcuatus
AGAAGCTACTCACTGCATCAGTTAGGGTTAAAAGAATTGTTGTCAGCTGAAACATTAAATCACTGCAGTAATTATCCGATCAAAGGCTCTTATGTATTTGCTTACTTAAATCCAGACAGCTTCAGGCAGTGTACATACATACATGGGTACAAATAGTGCCTACCACTTTATGACTGATTAAAAGCTACAAAAAGCATTTAGTTTAGCTTATTACAAAAAAAGTATCCACAAGTCCTTACATTTAAGGGTTTACATTTTATTTTTCCCATCAGTGACCCCAATTGTGCTGATTTAACTATTGTTCAATACTATATATGTGTATACACATATCCTTTGTTTATTGTTGAGACCTAGATGAAGATCAGTTGACATTTTTGGAGTTATCTCTGATCATTCCCATTCTTGGTGTAGGAGAAAGAAAATTTCTTTCTCCTACATCAACACAATCATGATTAATCATAGAAAGGTATTTATAATCATATCATAATGACATGTCTGACACTCATCAGCCTTTCTGAAAATCTACTAAGTACCCTCATACTAGGTACAGTACAGTACAGGTGTGGTGTAAGATCTAAAAGTGACTGACCTTGAGTAGTAGCATTGTAAGTCATCCAGTAAGATCTCTGAAGCACGTTGATGAATGTTAGCTTAAAGATGAGCCGTCTTTCTCTTTCAGTTAAACAGTCATGCCTGAGTCATCAACCTCACTCATCTCTCCATTTCCCACACACACACATACACACAGCAAACACTGACATCCACCCCCAGGCAAACCTACACACAAACACAAAGATTCTCTCTCTCACACACACACACACAAAAACTACTAGTATCTCATATAACAGCACTTGTATGCCATACAGGTGATTTATTAGTCAGAACTTACAATTATGTATGTTCTGCCAATATTTAAGGAGCTTTCCTCAACTGTTAATCAGCCAAAACATGTTCACCATCCTATGTTTGCTTCTTTAGTTTTGCCTTGGAGTGACAAGGCTATCGTAATTGAGGTTCAACTCAAAATATGTAAATATCACAATTAATCACATCTTCAGTAATGTCACTAGTAGATGGTCAAGTACTGAATACAACTGTTAGCACAAGTTTGATTTTGGATCTAGTGTTCCTGTTAGTTTTTTTCTTTTCTTTTATACCATTACACGAGAACAAATCAATTTGAGATAAACTTCAAAAGCATTTAAGAATTTCAGGAGCAGAATGTTATATCAGTGGCCAGTTGGCAGCAGTTCGGCTTCACATCTTCAGGGTCCCAAGTTTAATCCTAGACTCAGGTTACGGTCTGTGTGGAGTATCCTATGTTTGCATGGCTTTGCTCCCAACTCCCAAAACACATGCAGATAGGTACATTGCTATATTGTTAATGTGGGAGTGGATGGCACCTTGCGATGGACTATCTGGGGTGAATTCTCGTGCCTTGCACCCGGTGTTCACAGGATAGCCTTTATCCACTGCATCCCTGACTTGGACAAAGCGGTTACAGAAAATGAATGAAAGAATGTTCCATTGAACATCGAAGGGTACTTTCGTTGTTCCTCTGTGGGAATTCTTAAAGGTTCTCTGTTGAACAACAGATTTGAAGTTTCCAATTAAGTTTTTTTTTTTAATTAAAGAAATCTAGAACATTTACTTATCCAAAGCACCCCTGAGTAAGCAAATTAAGAGAAGATATTTTCTCTGGGATAACAGATTGTCAGCATATGCCTATTGACAAAACTAAGCATTAAAAAAATAATAATTGTGAAACATTAGAGCAGGTGATTATAACTGGGCCTCGTTAACCGTTAAATCCAATCATGTGCCTGCGCTTGCATATGACCACAAAGTGACACAATGATTAGGGTCAGTGAGATCGTTAGAATGGGGTCGTTAGTCATGAATGAACGTTTTCTTTTTACACCACCCATGTCCTAATGCAAACGTCAACCTCTTTCAATCTCCTCTCATCTCTTTGTTTGTTTATCCTTTCTCTCCTTCACTCTCTCCATTTTAATCACTTTGTCTCAGTCATTCTTTTGTGCTTTAACACCATTTCTCCATCATTTGTTTCTACCATCGCACTGCTACACCATATCTTTGACCTGCTGCATGTGTGTGTTGCTGTTTTACCTTGTCTGACACTCGGCACGTGTAAGTCGGCACGCAACGCTCAGACACCCCCCCCCCCCCATACACATATATTCCTACCACTCATAGGGAGAAAGAGAAAAAGATGGGGGAAGGGTGGAGCCATTCTCATCTCTCACTAAGGCAGAGGGACAGAAGGGGAGGAACCTGCAAAGAATAAAAGACTAAAGAGAGTGCTCTTTGTACAAAGAGCAAAAAAAACAGGCGAAATTTGAGGAGTGGGGACACACGAGGGGGAATGGAGAGAATAAACCAGCGTAGGAACAACCTCGATGAACAATAATGCTGGGAGAAAAATGAGAAGAGTGTATGGAAAGAGCCAAACACAGCAGAATTGGTCAGTGTTACTGATGTGCCTTGTAAATGAAACAGGCTGTTGGATGATTTAAATCTGAGGACAAGAGGGAATTTGCAAAGCAAAACAAAAGGGTTAAAGCACCAGACAGCACGCAAGAAAACAAAAGATACGTTATGGCTTAAACAAAGTCATTGCAGTAGACTATTGGAATATTCCTAAATAAAGAAAAGGGGAGAGAAAGAGCAAGAAACTGATCTTGTTCCAGCTCTGAATGGTGGTGTGTTGCCAGGGTTCTTTCTTTTCTCCTCACAGGAGTCAGGCTAAGATTAGCTGCCCATATGTTCGAGGCAGACATAGTCGCATTTAAAGGGCCAGTAACTCTTTATGGATCCTGTTGCAGTGTGGACTGCAGTATTGCGTGTGCTGCTTGTACAACGCTACATCACAACAACCCCAGACATCCAATCACAATGCATTTAGGGACTGAAGAAGACACAAAAAAAAAAAAAAAACACACCATATGATGATAATACAAGTTATACCCCACGGTAGAGGTAATCATTAAAGCATGATCACTGGATCACTATGCAATATTTATTCATCTCAGTGAATTTCTGCACTGTCTGCATAAGGTGGTGATAATGCCCCACCTCTTCGTGTCTGTGATAATCAGGGTGATTTACTGCTACACATCAAGTAAACCCAAATTAACAACAGCTACCTCGTGCAGACAAAACATGACCCCCTTTTCTCCAGCACAATGTAACTTATCTGCCCTGGTGCCACAAAAAATGAGGCCACAATTCTGGTCTGAACAGCCAGATGCAACACTTCGATAGCGTTCAGCTTTCACAGACTGCTGAATGACAGTCACGCACTACTGTACAAATAGTAAAGCAAGGAGTGTGTGGGCAAACAAGAGAGAGAGTGCAAGATAGAGACAAACAGATCACAAAGTCGATAAAGAGAGACAGGCCTAGTCCACACCAACACAGGTACACTTGAAAGTGTTCGTTTTATGGTTTGGTCACACCATGATGAAATGCAAAGACGCCATGTCTTGTTTGACAACATGAACAAAATATGCTTTCTTATACAAGCAGTCAAACAGGAAGTTAAAATACAGAATACAGAAAACAACTTTCGCAACAAGACTGCCGTCTTGGAATTGTGGGAACACATGACATCATTGTTTTAGGAAATCTACCTTTTGGAGAGAGTATGAGAGATTCCAAAAAAAAAAAAAAGTGATTTCTTTGGGGGTACAAAGCACCATTTTTTAGTATGGACTATGCCTGGGAGGTCTGTGACTACAACAAAAAAAAACGAAGATGATAAAAATATTTCAAAAATATTCTGACATTGATGTGTCTAATGGGACACGATGAACAAGACTGCCTACACAGGCACCAAGGTGTGTACAGAGATACAACATTTACACACTGAAAACAGGAAGAGGGGGCCCCCAAAATCATAGATTGTTGAAATGCCACTTCTAAGAATTCCATGAACAGTGAGACAGAGTGACAGTAGAAAAGACAAATGTGCCTCAGACATTACCACAGTGGTGGAGATAAAGATGATACACACTGGTGTAAACCCGTGTCCATGTTCAGTCATTTAAAGCTACAGTGAGAGAACGATTAATCAGCCAGACAGGCTCAGGAATGAACCTTACTCTGACTGGTTGGCTTTAATATGATTTAATGCTGTATGTATTACATAATGCCAGAGAATAAAATACATTCCTCAGACTGTGAAAACCCGAACAATAAGACCATGAAACGGCGTCAAGACCTTCAACAGCCTTTTAAACGTGAAAACCAACAACAACTTGTACATTCCTTTACCTTTAAACAATCTATTACACACACATGCTCAAAATTTCCCCTACTTTCTACACACACGCTGCTGTGTCACATGACTGCAGCCTTGCAGGCGGTCTTGTGCTATAATTGTAGCCGTGATGTCATGCACCACTCACTGTTGCCACAGAAACTAGGTCAATGTTAACCCTTTGCCATAATGCCGCGGGGATTCCGCACCATGCAAAGGAGAGGAAAAAAAAACATTACGAAACACTTTCCACTGCCCCTTTTAATGTGGTACATCAGCTTTCGTTTTAATGAAAATACACTTTGTTTATCGTACACACGTCTCGCACCGCGAATGGATCTTCATGTTCATGTGAGCCAAAACACCTTGACGTTCTCGTAAATGCCAGGCAGGGGATCACGCTTTTTTTGTTTATTTTTATGAACTGCTGACAGAGTGGAACAAGGATCTGAACAGTTCATGACTGAAAGCTGACAGTGCTGAGCATTAATGCCACCTCCAGTCTTCATGCTTCTCAGTAACTCTCTTTATTCTTCCTATAAGTATGTACTTGTTTTTTGTCATGTTGGTGGAAACTCATTCACAGCAAGTGAATTGGATCTGAAATCTGTCATTTCAGATCAAAGCATTTACCATCAAATGAGAGAGAGAACAAGGAAACTGAAATTACTTCAATTCTCTGGTTCAAGGAGCAACATAATCAATTTCAATCATCTGTAAGCTGTAAAATTCTCACAGATTTCTAGTAGAAGACAAATGCAAAATATTCCATTCACTATAATAGAAATATTCCCATAGAATGATACACACTACATGACCCTTCCAGTCCCTTTATGGATGTAATTGCTTTCTTGGATTTGATTAATCCAAAACTTGCATTAATTCTACAGACAAAACCAAAATGATTCGCAATAGCCATCTTAAACAATACCTAGTTCTTTGTATTTAAGCCTCTTTAATAAAACACTCAAACACTACTTGTATCTACAGGATTGAAATGTGTTGTGATCATGCCTTATCAAGTTCCCAGCCTTTTAAAAATTATATCTAGGTACTTTTTCAGTCATTTAAAATTGATCAGAGAGCGCATATGGCTTAATCATAAGCCACAAATATGAATATCAAAACTTTAGGAATCTAATGTATTTGCGTACATATACATGTTGATTGTGTGTGTCAAAAACCACTGTGCTCTAGTTTAAGTGTTATCTATTCAGTCGTATAAGCCGTTACTATAACAGAGGCCCATACACAAACATTCAGAGGTCAGATACAAGGTTGGATGAGGGGAAACTATCCGACATTAAACATTAACAAGGTCAGTTAATCTGGAAACCAACTCGGATTCAAACCCAGCGATCTTCAGTAACGGTCACGAAAATGATTTGTAGATGAATCACGTTCTGTCAAGCGACCGCACTTTGGCATAAAATACCTTTAGCCAGAGTTATAACCACTGAAACAACCTCAGAGTCCGGAGAGACTTTCATAATATTTGTAATATCCATAATATACATAAATTGCCCAATGCCTTTACCTGTGGACAAAAAGAGACAGCATAGCGACGGAAAGCGTAGCACGGAATGTTAGCGAGACACTGCCGTCTGAGCTGTCAGGCCTGGAATAGCCATGCTACAGTTTACTCCAGTTCATAAACAATCTGCCACGTGCTTAAAACTGCGCATGTGCATGCATCTGTACTCCCGTTACCTCAAATGACTGGGAAACTTTGGTGACCCCGCCTTCCTCTCTTAATTTTTGTGTGTGTGTGTGTGTGTGTGTGTGTGTGTGTGTGTGTGAGAGAGAGAGATATAAAAGGAAAGAAAGGCAGTGAGAAAAATTGAGAGAGGAATAGAGTGAGGCCTTCTGCTGTTCTGTCTTGGCCAGGGTACGCTCACGCCTCTCTTTCGCTCTTCCTCTTTCCCTCGCTCACTCTTTCCTCCAATAAGCACCAAGCGCGGGGCTCTTTAAACCAGGGCCTGCTAGAGCCCGATCAAAACAGCACCGGCACTCTCTCCGACACCATGCCAACCGAGTGGGCATTCCGCCTCGGTACTCTGTGGAGATTATTCAGCTTTCGTTTGTCTTTGACGTGAAGCCCACAAAAGCTGCACCAGTGCAGCACCTGCAATTCACAGGTGTCTGTCTACAGCTGTTCGTCAGTCAAGCAAGTCACGCAGATTAAATCGCACTTGAAACACGTCAACAATCACAAGGACACCGAAACTCATTGTGGCCTTGAAAATACCTTGAAATGATAATGAAACACAGAAGTACAGGCGTGTCACACTCACCTCTGTGGCCAGGTTGGGGGTTAAGGCGTGCGCTCTTATACCGACGTCAGAATGGTCCACCTTCTAGTCCAGTCAGTGAGGAAGAAGAGAGAAAGAAAGAGGGTGAGATTAACAAATCAAGAAGATGCAATGATAACTAAAACAGATAAGTGGCTCTTTGTGCAGTCTCAATAAAGCTCCTTTTTAAGATATGATAAAAAATTAAACATGTGAATCATCATTTGACCTCCAGAGAAGCACAGCTGCCATGATGTGACTCAGAAAGAGCCTTTTGATAATTATGTAAGCTTCCCACTCAGCTTTTATCTCATTTTGATCAATGCACATCAGTCTCACTCATTGTTTTTGGTTTATACTGATTTTAACACATCAGTGCTTAATGGGTATAGGCATGTTATATATTATATATAAAAGAAACTAACAGTATGTATATTAATAATCTGATCTACTTCCAACAATGTAATGAACAATAGTTTTTAACCCCAACACACACCATCTGGTTATTCTACTGTTCAGTCTTTGCTCTGGTACCACCCCCCCCCCCCCCCCACCCCCCAAAAAATTAAATGACCCCCCCTCCCCCCACCATATACACATACAACTGGGCAGAGTCTCAAATCTGACAAATATTTACCCTCTCAGTCCTGCTGCTGCTTTCTTCTCACCACCAGCTAGTCGTATCCCCATCAAAAGCCTCTCAGCTATCTCTCTCTCTCTGTCTCTTTTTCGTTCTCTGTCTGTCTTTCTCCTCCTCTCTCACACTTTCCCTTTCTTATTTTTTCCTCCCTCACTCTCTTTTTCTGTCCATTCAGGAAGCCATCTTGTGCTTTTTAAATTTTTTTATCCTGTTCGTGTGTTCACTGGTTCTTTCTCTCTCCTTCCCTCGTTCGTTCGTTCTTTCTCTCTCTCTCTCTCTCTCTCTCTCTCACTTCCTCTCCTTCGCGGGTTGAGCACATACACACGGGAGGGTTTTATTTAAAGCCCATGTGATCACTATGGGCACTGCACTCTATGC
Source organism: Gogo arcuatus (assembly GCA_028570945.1). Classification (NCBI taxonomy): domain Eukaryota; kingdom Metazoa; phylum Chordata; class Actinopteri; order Siluriformes; family Anchariidae; genus Gogo; species Gogo arcuatus. The sequence continues at coordinate 1,751,064 of JAOTRR010000030.1, forward strand.
GCACACACGCACACACAGACACAGTAATACACAGATATACACACAACCCCTCCCTCTCTCTCTCTCTCTCTCTCTCTCTCTCTCTCTATTTTCCCTTTCCTTCTATCTCTCTTTAACCAACTGATGTGAATGCCCCCCCTCTCCCCACCTACAAACACACACACACAAGCGCACTCATACGCTCCTACACACATACACACTTGACTACGTCATGCACAAAAGAGTCAAGCCACCAATCGGAGCCCGGTGTCGACTCTGCTGCTAGGGTGAACCACAGACATGGAGGAGGGGAAGAGGGCGAGAGACATAGAGAGAGAGAGTGAGAAAGGGAATAAGAGAGAGAAAGAAGGATGGACAAGAAGATGGGGGTTGGGTGAACAGAAAGGAGAAGGGGGGCACGTGCTCTGCACAATGTGTGTGAGTGTGCACGTGTGTGTACACATAGTGTGCGGCTGTGAGCCTATGCGGGGGGATGGGACTCTCTCTCTCTCTCTCTCTCTCTCTCTCTCAGGCTGTCAATTATCTCCTCCAGCTTGCCTGTCCTAAACAACGCCTCTGGTATGTGCTATCTCCAGCGACCATCTGTGTCTCGGTGGTTTGGAACAGCCGGACTGGACTGGGCTGAGCTCTGGTGTGCCCCCCCCCCCCACACACACACACACTTGCTGGATTGCAGGATAACCACTGAAAGTCGGTGACAGCGAAATACACAGTGCAGTACAGTTGACAGACCTCATTACACCAAAGCGGTGGATAAACACAGACCTAATATGATTGCGATTATATTGTGCTAGCTTTCCTGCTTATTATAACCACACACTGATCTGAAGATAAATAACACAGCTGAGTCATTCCCATTTGGAAATACAAGTCAGCTGACCTTGCTTTCTCATTATTTTGTTAATCACCTACTAAAATGGCTCGTCACATGACCTCGAGCTGCATGTTTGGGTTTAAATCCAGGGCAAGGTTTGCTCAGCCTCGAGTAATAAACAGAGTTGTTATATAACTCCGGGAACGGACACTATTTTAAAAACAAAGGGTCATTGGGTTCAAGTTCCAAGAGACAGTTTTCCAGATCCTGAATCTCACACGCAAACAGCGAACCGAACCTCTAAATCCAAGGATGGAACGAGTTAACGTTTCCACACAGCAGAGGAGCGACAGAACAGTGTGCAGAAAATGCAACAGACCAACAGACACGCTCATCTGCTAAATGTTAAATTAGAGCGCACTTCAGTCATGACCACAGCGAAGCAGAAGAGAAAGCAAGAGAACCAACGGAGGAGGTAAAAGTCACGAAGACACAGGAAGAAGAAAAAGAAAGAGCAAAAGAGAGAGGTTGAAGATGGCGCACTATGAGCAGTATGAGTACGCAGCCTTGGAGAGAGGAAAAAAAGAGCGGTTTGGTGACGCAGCAGTTGTTACGCAGCGTGGGAACTCCAGAAACGTCATACGAGTCAGCGTGTGTGTGTGTGTGTGCGCGCGTGTGTGCGTGCGTGCACGTGGTTGAGCTTGCAGGAACCATGAGGTGTTGGGAGGTTGTGCTGTCGAGCACTGAAACTGTTCTCTCGCTCTCACTTTGTCCAATGCTAGAAAATAAACCCGATATGCAACGTTAATGTTAACGCATGCTTGTGTGCGTTTTCTGGAGAAAAACTGAACTCTGTGCTCTGGAGTTTCCCTCAAACCGGGGATCCTCCTGCGAAAAAGTGGACGGACAGACTGAATGCACTGACAAAAACTGGCAAAGACGTGGAAAAGCTTAAAACAGAAGAGACACTGAATTAAAATAATCGGAGTGATGAAGAAGCCGTAAACTTACTGACCAATAACGGGCAACTTACACAGTGATTAAAAATAAAAAGCAGGGCTAAAAAGGGGCTGAGTCTTCAAACTAAAATAATGACCAGGGAACATAAAGAATTATTGGAATAAAAATATAAAGAGACATGAATAATAAATCAATCCCTGTTCATATGAAAGAGATGGACAATTAAAAAGACAAATGTCTTAACAGGAAATAGACAGAATTAAAAGGATAGGACTCTTCATACAAAAGACAAGAGACACAGGACTTTAAAAGGATAAGACAAGAAATTAAAAATGAGTCTTTATACAAGACAGACGCATGATTTAAAAGGACAGGAGTTTTTATATGAAAAAAAAACAGCATTTAATAGACCGGAGGCTTCATATAAAAGACAAAAATGATAGGAGTCTTCATATGAAAGACAAGAAGACAAGAAAAGGACAGAAGACTTCATTTGAAACAAATATGGGATTAAAAAAGGACAAAAGTCTTCATATGAAAGACAGAACATTTGAAGAGTCTTCACAAAAAATACATAAAAATGAAAATGATAGGAGTCTTCAAATGAAAGACAAGCAAAGGACAGAAGTCTTTGTATCAAAGAAATGGGATTAAAAAAGGACAGGAGTCTTCGTATGAAAGACAAAACACTTTTTTATGAAAGGAACACGCAGGAGTCTGCTTAGGAAGAGGACACAAAAACAAAAGGGCCGACATCTTTGTAAGAAACATACAGACAACTAAGATGATTCTTTATACAAAAATAGAGAGACACAATGTTAGGAAGAAGAAAACAACCATTAAAAAACCCAGATATACAGGAAAGGAGTCTTTATTTAAAAGGGATGTGGAACTGAAAATCACGGGTTGTGTCTTATAACAGCTTTAATTTTGTGTAATTTGCTGGTTTAATGTGGAAGTGTTGCTAATGTGGTTGGTAATGAGGATTTCTCCCCGTGTGAAATTAAAGCACATGTGCTGACGCAGGATGTGAAATTTGCCCGTGCTATGAAGCGTAGCCTTAAAAACCCCTGACTCGTTTCTTACAACGTTGGTTTTGTGGAAGTCCATTAATTATGTCCTTCCACAGACTCGCATATTAACAAAATTCTACACACTGTCAACTTTTTGTATTTTATTTTAAAGGTGATCTAAAACAGTGTTCTGGTTGTGTGGCTCGTAGCTGCGTAGCTGCAAATACTCGAATTTCTTGATTTATGCCTTTAGAGCATGTTTCAGTCTGATATCAGTGATTTGTAGATTGCTGGATTTTGAACTGATGGCTGTTAAAATAAAAACCACTAACACTACTTTACACTAAAACCCGTAATCTAAATCGTACACCGTTATAGAAATGACACAGTGCTGCACAGCACAGGTCACCGCCTGCACCGATGCTCATGAAAATAGCGCCAAGATCATATGCCTTATACTGTATGTGCGTGTAAAATATAAAGAACATAAGGACACCTGGTTTCTTCTGACAGGCTCAAGCGAGCAAATCAGCAAACCTCCATCAGGCATTCTGAATAAAGTAATCACACACACACTCACTCAACACGCTTTCACACGATCCCTACAGAGGGATCATTAAGGCTGCATCGCCAAAGAGTTGTGAGAACTTGCACCTGCATGTGTGTGCACGAGTGATTGAGCATTGCTCTAATAACAGCGGAATTAACGATCCTAATTAACCCTCTCCACCTCCCACTTTTCCAACAATGGCCTGACTAAAGCCTTCTCTCGCTCTCACACACACACTCCCAAGACTCTTTACTTCACTCACAGACAAAACAGATGTCCCGTACACAGTCATGCATATTCACTGTCTGACTGCCCTCCTGCCCCCCCACAGAGCTACAGACAGTCTAAGTTGTTAAACTATATTTGATCAATACCTTTTGTACAACTGCACCTCATGAAGTAAAAACTGGAAATAGCATCTGACCGGTGAACCGCGCAGTATGGTACGGTACGAGCCCCAAATACAGAACTATCTGCTCGCTTATTATTATGTTCCTGTGTGCGTTTTCCATCGCATAACGGTACCTGTGAAAGTAACACAACTTTCTCTGGATTGTTACAATAATCAAAACCACAAACGCAAGCCATTCTTCGAGCTAGAGATGTAGCGAGACCAAAGTGTACTTGACCAATCACCAATCAATCTTCTCCACCGTTTCTAGCTCGTGTTCGCTCCTTGCTCGCGTTGGTACCTGGCAAGAAGAGGAACCAAATTCAGGACAGGTACATGCTCATGGCGTGGCTCTGACAGCAAGCGAAATGAAGAAATTCAGGAGCCGTACAGGACCGATTTTCGTGTTCAGATCACGTTACGGCAGGAAAAATAAATTGCTCATCTCAAGACATACAATGTGAGCTTAGCTTGACATTAGCACTAGGATTAGGGATGTGTGCTCTGTGAAGCTGTTTTTAAGGCTATATTCAGACCGTCAGTCCAAATCCAATTTCTGTGCATATCCGATTCGTAAGTCTGAACAGCCAAAAATCACACGAGATCCGATTTTTACAAATGACGTTCGTATGGAGTTTGAAATACAATTCAAAAAGCATTTTTGCAAATACTTTTAGGTCTGATTGCTCGGATCGGATTTCAGGTGGGTTTTTATGTCTGTGACTTTTAATGGCATGTCAAGTTCATGATTACATGTCCAGGAAACATGCTGGTACGGTTGTGCATGAAATAAAGCATTGCAGGAGAGCCTCCTCCATCTCAGACACCGTGTTGTGAAATTTTGGCTTGTTGGTCAACTACTTCTACTTTCGGGCACAATGTCATTACTATAGCAACCAGACTGGAAATGACTGGATTGGCACACGGATCGGATCGCTTGCAGCATACACTCACCGGCCACTTTAATAGGAACTTGTTGTTGATTGTAAGATTCCTGTT
>JAOTRR010000030.1:1769431-1785570 GCA_028570945.1 Gogo arcuatus
CACACACACACACACTCTCTCTCTCTCTCTCACACACACACACTCTCTCTCTCTCTCTCTCACACACACTCTCTCTCTCTCTCACACACACACACACACCCTATGCGCTTAAATGCACATCTAAAGGCAAGAGGAAAAGTAGAAAGTGTACTCACCAAGAAGTCCTGTTTTCCTTTCATTTATTTTTAAAATCTCTAAACACTTGAAGTTAAAGAAAAACTAAAAGAAATTTCTACATGAGATTAAAGAAGCATGACTGCTGGGTTTTTTTGGTTTTGTTTTGTTTTTAAGCTGAGTCAAGAAGAACCCACTGCAGTGACAAAGTGCTGGCCAAACCCTGACACTACAAATTCATTCAAGACTAAAATCACATGGAGGGAAAAAAAACTTTCTGTCCATCTGGGCCCCTCCTTTAGTGTCCATTGCTCATGGAGTTTTTAAAAAAAAAAAAAAAAGAGGGAGGAGGAGGAGGAGGAAGAGCTGGGGCTGTGGGGCTGAAGGAAAGTGTGGAGTGGACTTTTGTGGGAGCTGAAGGGTTAAAATTTGATGTGATTTTTGGATTTGAGACATGACTATACAACAAATCAAAAAAAAAAAATACACCACAAAATCTCAACTCTGGTGTAAAACTTTGTGTCATGACAGCATACATGCATACATACTATAAAACTATACAAATATAATAAATAAATCAAATGTAATGTTAGAGTTTATTTTGTGCACAAGACAGATTTGAAAATGTCTATACGTAATTACTTTAAAAAACCCTCAAAACCTTTATATTAAATTGAACACAACCTTTTTTGTGCGTCATAGGAAAAGTATTTCCTGTTTGTTTTATATTAATGCAGTCATTTGTTAGTCAGCTACTCTTACTATTATAATGGATTAATAACAAGAAAATAAAGAAACGCCCAATGTTTATCTTCATTAGAAAATTATCATCAAACAAATAAATGTCTAATTATGTCTAATCAAACTGCTTGTTCGGATAAAATATGCAGATAAGCACGGAGACGTTGTGCAAGGTGCAGCGAAGATAAACACCACAAAGGCTTTCCTCTATTCGGATAATCAGATCTGGGTAAAGCTCTGTACAGAATGTGCAGTATGGATGAAAAATATCAACCCTAGAGCCATAATGAGCCCAAAGACGACAAATCGCTGGTCTGAAAGCAGACGTTTGCAATAAATGTCATTTTACCAAGTTGTATACAAACCCCCTGTTGGAATAAAGTAAGAAAATAAACAAAACTTTATTGAGAAATGGCAATGAAAAAAAAAACTGATTGAAAAGAGACCAAAATTTGGTCCTGGGGCAAACTGGAGAAAAATTAACAAAGGAGAGTCAGAGTTTATTACGAGTCAGAATTTATGGAAAGTCAAGGCTTATACAGTGAAAACCTGTGAAGTGTGAAAGTTTTGTGGAGAGTCATGGGGTTTATGAGGAGGTTAGAAGCTTGTTAGTCAGCGTGTCAAAACCTGAGTCAGGGCTTGATTGAGTCGGTTTTATAGAGAGTCTGAGCTTATCGAGAGCAAGAATCGATCGAGAACTAGAGCTTTAGGGTGGTTCGTCTGAGGTTACGTTGAATCAGAGATTATTTAGTCTTGTTTTGAATTTATGGAGAGTTGAATTTTATGAGAAGTCAAAGACTAGAGAGTCAGAACCAACAGAGTTTGCGGGGAGTCAGGAACTATGCCGAGCCAGCGCTTATAAAGACTGAATTTATAGAGTCAGGGCTGATGTAGAGTCACAGCATACAGCCAGCACATGTGCAGAGTCAGAAATTATGGATATTCAGAGCTTCTGTGTTGGCAGCATGTAGAACATCAGAATATACAGAGTATAAAGAGTCAGAGCTTCTGGAGTCAGAATTTATAGACTCAGACCTTGTCTTGATTTGTTGCGAGTCAGAACTGATGGATCGTCATTACTTATTACTTGTTCCTCTTCGTCCCTAGTGGGACCTAAGGCTGCGGTGATCTCTCCACATCTGGAGCTGTCCTGTGCTCATCTCCGACAGCTCGGCTGCCCACCACGGTTCTTCACCATGTCGTTTTTGGTCCACCAGGCTTCCGTTTTCCAGGTGGCGTCCATCGTAGAGCGACTTTGGGTCGTCGACATTCTGAATGCATGACTTCGCCACTTGAATCGCCTTTCCTTTATTTCTGCTGTGACGTTACAACAACCAGTTTTCTTGTATAGGTCTTTGTTGGATATCTTTTTCAGCCAATACTGGATATTCTGCAGGTCTTTCTAAAGACCTTTCACAGACAGCCGTTGTAGACGCTTTCTATCTTTTTCATGTCGCTTTGTTTTTCTCGCCAGCATTCAGATCTGTATATATAAAAGGACAGATTTTACATTACTGTTAAATAGCCTGATTTTGGTCTGTAACGAGTACTGGTTGGATTTCCATGAGTTTCTAGCTTTCGCAAGTTTTGCTTTGATGTCTTTTTGTCTTTGTATATAAGGCTACCAAGATACAGTGTGTGACGTCCTCACCATGTTCAAGTGTTGAGTTGTTGATGGATATTTGTGTATCAGGGATGGTGTTGATGGTGCACATAACGTTAGTCTTGAATACAAGTCTTTACTAGTATTCAATCCTGTCTGTGATGCAAACTTATTATCGAAATGTCATTGCTTATCAGAATTTATGGAGAGTCGCAGCATGTGAAGAGTCAGAGCTTGAGCGAATCATCCATCAGCACTCTTGTGGAAGTCCAGAACCTGGAAAATAACCTGGCTAATAAATGTGGCTGTGATTGGGGGTTTTTTGTTAATTCTAAAGCACACAGCAATGACCTTTTTTGAAGTTCAGACTTTTTTTTTATTATTTTGCATCACTGCAAAACCAAGAAAGGAGAAAAACACGGCAAACAGAAAATATCCAGGGACAAACAACAATCAGAGTGTATTTAATTGGTCCTTGTTGCCTCAGTGCACTTAGACATTCACCAATCAGTGAAACAGTGGTTATAGTATTTCCCTCAGAGATACACTGAATCTTAAGTATGCGTGTGTACGTGTAACGAATCTGTCCAGATGTGCTTGTGAACTGTATAACATTGGGGGATAATGTGGTTCAGGATACAGCACCGATGTTGGCTTGGTAATGGTAGTGTCTCAGCAGTGAAGTAAAAATGGAGAGCTAAGTGCATGATCAATAAGAGGGCAGGGTTACGGTGGCATGCACTAGATATCAATCTACTAACTGTAAACATTTGAAGTGATTTTTTCCAGTCACTTTTTTTACTGTATTGTAGATTTCACACAGATTTCCTTATTGTATATGGAATCCAATGCATCACTGCCATCTACAATGTCATTAATTAAAGCTTTAAATAAATAAAATAGACAATTCCATGACAAACTGTTTTCGAGTCAACGGAAAAAATATAAATAGTCTAAGACACAGTAAAAGAGGAGCAGGACATCTTAAGACAACGCAATGCATAATTCGTACAAGAGAGCAAATTTGTTGTGATTAAAGCTACGAGTGCTAACCCCGGACATGAGAGCGGGCTAAATAACACGCTAGGAAGAGCAGTGTGTTCTTCAGACTGTATACACATCTTGCATGCTTCATCATCCTTCATCATCCACACGAGAGAACAGCGGTTATATTTAAAGGAATACTTTTACCTGAGGAATGCTAATGTTGCTATTATGTACAGGAATGACGTTTAACCAAAAGCACTCAAATAGCTTTACCAGCATTTTCCACCAAAGAATTCCTTTAAATCCTGAAAAATATGCTTCCATTTAAATCGACCCCGTACTCGTATTCTCCGTTTCCAAGCCCACATTGACCCCACCCCCCCCCTGTAACATCTTGCTGTGCGTTCGCTGTCTTTGGAGACGGCTGGAAGCTGGAGAGGAGGTCAGCCTCTAGGTCCGCACCTGGAATTTGCCCGCCTTGGTCATGTACTTGATGCCTTTAAACGGTTTGTATTTCTCGCCGTACATGTCCAACCGATTTACCTTCAGGCCTTTAGGACAAAAGAGGAAAGAGAACAAAGTGTCACTGAGAGTTCCTACTGTATAATACGTTACCACGGTGCCGGGATGTGACACGCATAAGCTACATTTGCATGTGAACCCGGACGACCTGCAAGGATCAGAGCTCAACTTCAGCAGAGCAGAGACCTTAATAAGGCAGAGTGCACCGCCTAGTGGTCACATTACACCATCGCAAGCCATAAATAATGTTAAATGATACTGTATTATGATTGATTCATCTTCTATAGCTACAGCTCTGACAGCATGACTGATGTTATCATTTCCATAGCAACAGCTTACACGAGGATGTGTCTAATCATTGATATGACGGACATGCTTATTTAACATTTATGGAAGGAGTCTCCAGTGTCAGCGGAGCACTTTGAGGTAAAGCTGTAACTAATTTTCAGAAATCTTCAGGATAGAGGAGTTTACACTTTTTGTGGTTTCTTGGTAATGTAACAAGCTGCGATTTTTTTGTCTAACAGAGAGAGAGAGAGAGAGAGAGAGAGAGAGAGAGAGAAAAGACAGGCTGGTGAGGGAACGACTGTTTACAGCTGCTATAACGTATGTCAGAACAGGAACTAACCTGTTTCTCGGACGTTCCACAACATTAAATGTAGCTATAAATGGATAAAACTTAAGATGCGTCATTCTTTAATAAATAAAAAGTTGTCTTACTTTGTTAAAAAAAAAAATTCCTAGAGTTCTCCTGAAATTTAAAGTTGGTGGTCTAGGTTTAATCGAAAGCCCTGCTTAGCCGTCTGTAGTCATGAAAAATCTGGTAACCTTGGAGATGTGAACTACGAACTCATTTAATATTTTGAATGCAGCAAAGAAAACCAGCGTAAGCAGCTACGTAACCCACACCAACCTGAAACCAGTCATACGAGGCAAACAAGTGCGTCTGAAGATCGGTTAATTAGTCGTACCTGAGATGGCCATCTGCTGGATCTTGAACTGGATGTTGATGGTTGGATTCTCGTCTGGTTTGGAGGCTCCGGCTTGCAGACACATGGTGCCCTTCAGACTGGGCAGCTTCTGTGGGTTGATCTTCCCAACGTCCCACGTCAAGAGCTGCACACACGTGTGATATTACATTCACATAGTCCCAGGGTATGTGGTGTTAAACATTAACAATGTTTCCATGATCCTAAACCTGAGCAAAGTTTAAATAAAACAAACAAAACACCAGTTAAATTTGCTACTCAAACCTGAAATTGGGCGTGGCCTAATATTCTAATGAGCCCAACTTGATTGAAGCACATTCTGATTTTGGGAAATCATGTGACATCATGATTAATAGTTTTCCCTCACTTCTCTGGCTTGACGTATCGAACACAAAACCTAACTACACAGTACAACAGTTTAACAACTTTGTGTAAATTAGCTAGCTGTGATAACACTAGCTAACTAACGAGATAAACAATACTTATGCGGTATTCGGAAGCGTGACGCAATGTTGACGTTTCTCAATATGGTAGAAGTTCGGATCGATGCCAAGTATAATTACGTTATAAAACTTGTCGTACGGAGTCTTTTCTTAGTAATTTACCAACACGTCTGGGAAAGAACGTTGTTAATTACGATTGTATAAACGCCAGTTTCATTAGCGAGTCCTGTTCAAACACACCTACTGTATCCAGCAGGAGATATACCGTGGTAGTTTGAGCAAGCTAACTAATTTTCGGTAGCCAGCCCAGTTCACATTAGGTACACTGTATTAGTGTGGTACCTTGGTGACGGGGTCGAAGGTGTAGGTGCCCTGTGAAGGGTTGAGGCTGGCGTTGAGGACGCTGCGCGGGAGCTGACTGCTCACCAGCACCGACTCCACGGCCTTCCCCATGGTCTGTTTGGGGCCGAGCGTCAGGTCGAAGCGGCCCTGAGAGCTGCCCTCACGGAACGAGATGTTGTGCTTGACGTACACCGGGATGGCCACCAGGCTGAGGACAGGAAGCACAGAGACAGAGGAGGAGATTTAAAGCCATTAGAATTGGTTTATTTAGCGCACTAAATTTTTTGTCTTTGCACAACGTGATACCTTGGGCGTGGCCTTGGGTTGGTTTTTGCTTGGTGTCGTAGTTTATCAAACCCGCCCAAGACAGCTGTTGTATTTATTGGAATATCTTTGACAATTTTTGTAGTGTAAACAAACAGGAAAAAAAAAACTGTAATTGGCAGAAAATCATCATTTCCTAAATCTGATTTGTTTGTTTTTTGTGTACGTTTATGTCCAGTGTGCTGATACAGTAAGTCCAAGTGAAAAAAAGAATCAAGTAATATTTGCTTGGCCGTGCTAAACAAACCTTAAAACATTTTTAAAGCTTTTATATACAAACAAAATCAAAAGCATACTGAAATGGCTAAAACAGACCCAGACCCTCAAGGGTTAATCTATAATCTTTACTTCTACATCTCAAAACTTTGTTTTCTTATGTATCCAAACGGTCCTCGCGTAAAACCTCACCTCGTGTATGTGTCGTAAATGCTTTAGGTACTGTAAAGAACTGAAAAAAACATCTGAAAAGAGATCTGAAAGAAGGAAGGAAAGAGGTTTCTCTCACTTCTGAGAGCTGACGTGGTAGGAGAGCAGCCGGAAGTTTCCATCCGGAGGGATGAAGGACAGAATTCGCTCGGCCTCCCAACGTTTAAAGCGGACACACGGGTGGAAACTCACATCATCCAACAGCCGAGGATTCTGAGAAAGAGATAAAATAAACAGATAAACCTTCTATACTTTCTTTCACACATTTAATAATTGAAATAATCTATAATAATAATAATAATAATAATAAGTCAAGACTGTTATAGGAAAGCTTACAACAATGTTCTGATCGTCACAAATACTGCCGGCTAATTTACAGGCGTAAAAGGTGTGATGATGAAAATATTGGCGTTGTTGTGTTCCGGGTAAAATTAAGCACTCCAGGCTTGGAGTCTCAGGAACCGCAAAGAGGAACGAATACGTTTCATAGTCATGAGGAAAGAAATTGAAAAACACACCGCTTGCCCTCAGTTCTAATGGTAGCCTTCAAATTACTTCGCTTCTCATTTGCATAAAGTTAAACTTTGCTCAATTTTGTCAAGTCTCCAGCCCCGCCCATTTCGTATCACTAACATCTGGAAATAGAGTCAGATACAGTCAGATACAGTGAGATATCGTTTAGCGACTTGGCTGATCAGACCCACCATAAATGACAGCGTGAGATCCGGCATTCCTGTCAGCTTCACACACGCATCTATCACACCCTGAATCTCTGCTGTGATCGTGGAACCTAAACAATGGAGAAGAAATTTTACAACATCTACAACTACTACTACTACTAATAATAATAATAGCATAAAGTACTGGTGGGTGTGGCACAGTCAAGTCAAGTTTGTTTGTATAGCGCTTTTAACAACAGATACTGTCGCAAAGCAGCTTTACAGAAAATAAACACTTTAAGCATATGAACTAATTTTATCCCTAATAAATGTATTTATCCCCACACAGTGAAGTGAGCTTCAACACAGTGAACTTCTCACGGTGAAGCGAGAGTACAAAGGAATTGTTGCTTGTGATGAAGATCACTTCACTTCTGCGAGCACTGAGCACTGACACACACGCTCTACACATTGCTCAGCAGTTAGGATACAGTTCACGGCATCTTGCGCACATTCTGAAAATAATACGCTATTAATACTCAAACACTACGAGACACTTTTCACTTAAAGGTGAAGTCACATTTATGACTTTTGCATCACAAGATATTTATAATATCTCATTTTTAACAACCACTTCATTGGTGAATCTTTAATGTTCATGGTTAAAGACGGGCTTTGTTATTTTGCGTCATGGCCTGATGAATAAACACAGCATACACGCAGAACACACTCGAGTGTGACGAGGTTGTGTACCCGACTTGTCGATGATGGCGTCAATTTCTTCCACCACATCGAAGTAAGCCTCGTTGTTGGTGTATTTGACTCCGGTGCGTCTCCATGGCACCACCGAGAGCTGACCTGTGGGGAGCTGCTCTCCAACATTAGTGCTTCCTGTTTAAAACACACACACACACACACACACACACACACGATTGAACGACAGGACGTCAACACTGCTAGACTTACAGCAAGTACTGAAATCGATTGTGATTATAATTTATTTATTAAAGAACGGCCTGTCTTAAACTTTTATCCATTTACAGTTACATTTAATACTGTGTAATGTCCAGTTCCCACTTATGTTATAGCAGCTATAAACAGTCGTTCCCTCACCACTCTCTCTTTTTACTCTCTCTTGAAGTTAAGACGAAGAAAAAAAAAATCGCAGCTTATCGCCAAGAAACCGCAAAAACTGTAGACGTCAGAAAAGTTACAGCTTTCCCTCTGACTGTTACAAAATGCTGACACTGGAGACTCCTTCCATAAATGTTAACCGTCTCCTTTTAGAACACGTGACCATATTAACGCCTACACGCATTTTAAATCTGTTTACGTGGAGTGTCCACCGTGTTAAAGAGCTGTTACTATAGAAACGATAACGATAGTTTTGAAGCTGTGCTCCCGTCACAACTGCAGTTATAGAAAAATGATCCACTCCTCCTGACCAATCAGAATCCAGCAGCGCCGTGGTATAAAGGTGATTACTGAGTGATGGTGATCGTTACCCGTGATGGTGTTGACGACGGTGCGCAGGATGGTCGGTGGTTTAATAAGCTCTTTCAGGATGTTGGACTCGGTGGCCAGGGGGAAACCGTTATCCAGCATCTCCTCCAGCAGCTCGTACACCACCACCACGTTGTCCTTAATGGCCGCCTCAGTGCACACGCCGAAATAGTCCTGGGGATGGGGTTCATTCGTTATTAACACTACAGTCATTACAGCTTGGCTCTCTAAGTCACGTCAGCAGTGATGTTTAGTTTCGATCGTGGAATAAAACAGTCCAAATGGTGCAACGATCTATCCAATCTAAAAATAACATCAATCTCATTCTAATAAAGTCTGTCCACTTGGTGGTGGTGCAGCTTAAGAGTACAGCTGAGGGCTGTGACTGAACAGGGACTGCATTTCAGCGTGGCACGACTGCAACATAGTAGGAAGTTATATACTACAAAGCAACAGTCACTTTTGATGCAAACTCAGTGTTTATTTCTTAACAAAGCAACACCACGCTGATTGTTTTTCACTGAATGAATTAATAATAATAAGTCACACTCTTCTTCCTAATCTGACCAAAGCAGGCTGCAGTATGTAAGACGCATGTTATCTTTTCTAATATATCAACTTCTTCATTTTAGTATTTGGTTAACAGTTCAAACACTTGATCGAACATGTTACTGCTGTTACTTAGCAACCTGAGATCAGAGGAACGATGAGGAGGATTTGGTGAAAAAGACACGCTGATATCAGATACAGATTTCAACCACCATGTGCACATTTTTGTGTGACATCATTAAGAACTGATGTGGTTTTTACGTAAATATTTCCATAAAAACACTCTTAATGTAGACGTCTTGACTGATTACAACATTTAGTGTGAAATTCAGGGTGAAGGAGAGGAACCTGTAATATTTTAATTCAACACTATTAATTAACTTAAAGCATTAAAATAATTCCATTAGTGTGTTAATGTATACAAGTTACACACCCATGCATGCACAAACCTGAAACGTGTCGACGACGCGATGCAGGAACTCGATGACGAACAGAGGAGGAACCTCGCTCTGGATCACAGCCACGAAGTAGATGCGATGTCGGAGCACGTTGATGAGGTAGTGGTGTGGAGTTGGGATCACCGGGGGAACGTTCTCCGGCTCGCTGGCTCGCTCCTGCGCCTCGAAAAAGTAATCACACACCGAGCGGCTCACCACGCTCTTCCAGTGCTTCTCCAGGAAGATGTCTCCTGTGGAGTTCACCAGGAACAAACTGTGGATCATCTTCGACAAAGCTGCTGCCTGAAACAGAAACAAGTGAGAGATGTTTGAACAAGTGGAACGTGGAAATCCCAGGAGTACCGTAACCTAACGACACAGACCTAGTGCCTCTTCAGGGAACCAGGGGAACCTTTTAAAGACCCGTGTTTAAACTAGAGTTCAATCACTGTGCGAGAGTGACTAATGAATAATAACGATTTTAGTTTACAGGTTGTTGCTATGGTAACAAACGCACACAGTCCAAGCCCTTGGCGTTGCAGGTTTTGGGTTCCAGACCAGACAAATGTTGGTGCTGGAACCGATTTTACCAAACAGTAGCCGTGTCTAATCCGGTACTTTTGTAAACATGTTACACTGCTACCTCTGCTGGCGTTTCTAACACCTTCGTAACTTTATCATAAACGGTGGCTATGGAACACACAGAAAAACACGGCATTGCTGACCACAACTAACCCAAACAATGTTCTATATTTGGCTATACTAGTTAGAACATTTGTTTTGGCTCAGCGCACCACCTTTCGTCACATCCGCTCTTTCTTTCAGCTTATAATGACAACGTGATAAATAAATACCGACAATAATACCGTACGCCAAACTGAATTAAAATTTACCTGTGGATTTACAAAAGTTTTGTAAAAGAGGATTCCTGACACAGCTCATTTGCATTTAGTGACACCCACAAAACACCATAAAAGGTCAAGTGCACACACAGCTGGAAGCATGAAATGAGCAATCAGGGTAAATACTGAGAGGCAGGAGTGGAAGTTATTTTGACTCACTTGACTACAACAATAAGTATATTTACTAATATATAACATTAATAATAATAATAATAATAATAAAAGAAACTGACGCTAAATCTTCTGTCAGCTGAGGCGTCTGTTTATGGCTTACAGCTCTGTGCGGGCAGACCGACTCACTGTCTGTTTATACGCCACCATTTATTTTGTCATAATTACTTTTATCTGTCTTAATTCATGGGTTTTCTTTAATTAATGCCAATAATTAATAATAAAATGGCTTTTTTCCCCAAAATGTTCTGGATGGTCCTTTTAGTCCTTGACCTAGTGAACTAGCATGAGGATGAGTTTTTGATAGAAGCTCTTCTATAAGACGCTCTGGATAAGTACTTCTGCTAAACGCTGTAACCATAATAAAAATATGCAATTTAACTTCGACAGTATGTTCCAGATATAAAATTGCAGTAACCCAGGTAAATGATATGATCTGAAGTCGATCGAGTCGAGGTTTACATTAGTCTTCTTAATGCTCATTAATGCCCTTGACAGGTGCCACTGTAACGAGATAATCAACGTTATTCACTTCACCTGTCAGTGGTGTTGACGTTACGGATGTTCGGTGCACTTCCACACGTCCTTTACGTTGGCATGGATGTTAAGCAATACATCCACTAGAGGGCAGCGCAGAGTCAAACGTTTCTCGCATTTAATTCCCGTCCAGTCTCCTCCTAGCTGTTCTGTAACAACTGTTTGTCTCTGTGCCTGGGCGAAGTAACATCATATAGACGTGTAAAATTTCTAAGTTGGATAACCTCTCCTCAAACAGTTACGCCATTTATAATGTTTCTTCATCGTGTCTCACTTGAACTACTGACTACACTGCCCCTACGATTTCCGGTGGTACTGCTCTGTTTCGTCCGGATCCGTAAGCTTTCAGAAAACGTGCACAAATATGGACGAAACGAACGCAGAGTACGGACAGAAGGCTCCGTCTGTATCCGTATTTAATAGTGAGCATAAATGAGCCATTATACGTAAAAACTTACACACACACACAGGAGCACGAGTAGGATACGAACGTTTTTCTGAATTTATAGGACTTTCACGAATATCGAATTTCTCACGTAAACACTCGCACAAACGATTTTTGCTTAAATCCCTTCCAATCCAGCTGGATTAATGAGTACGAGATTGTATGGAAAAGTCATTTCCTTAAAGAACAATTCAGGGATTTGATCTTTTGGTTTTTGTACAAAAGATACTCGACACAAATTTCGTAAATAAATATTGCCATGATATTTGTAGACTAGATTATCATACCGTGAAAATTTTAAATCATACTCATAGCTCACAAATACATTTAAGGATCAAATTAAGTTTTTTTTTTTTATCCTGCTTTTGCTGGACCAGGATGTACTTTATATGTTAGTTAACAGGAAGAGTCTATATCAATCCAAACTTGCACAAATGAACGCTTTATAAATGTAAAAGTGCAACAGAAGTTAAAACACGTTCCACTATTGGGTAATGTTAGGAATAAAGGTATTTTTGCAATAGTTTTGGCACCCCATCCACGGCCTGAGTGACACCTTAGTGTACTGGGCTCTGTTCATGGAAATCTAATCCATCATTAAATATTTAATAAATGTCCAAGTTCTGTAGCTCCTATACATATACTCTATACATTTATCCATATAGCTGTAGATCTTTTATCCTTATTTAATCCTCTCCTTGGCATCAGAGGATGGTCTTGTGACCGTTTGCGCCTCATCTTATAACCATAACACGACATGTTCATGTATTTGTCTTTTTTTATACCTGTACAAATACAAAGATTGCTTTTTTTTAAAAGCTAGACACTTACAACAATCCCAGTAGATATGTTTTGATTTCTCTCTTCTTCTCTTATCCTTTAGTATATTAAAAAAAACAAGAACAGCTGCATCAGATGAGAAATATCCCTTTCCTTCGCCGTCATTTAGGTTTCAGGGGGAAATGCGTGACAGACGTTCACCTCAGCCAATAGCAAGGGATGCTGCCTAGTTAATCCCACCCCTCATCAAATACGATTGGTGTACATCACGGGGGTAAACGACAACGGCTTTTCGCTGGCCGGATCTCAAAATGGCTTCCTGAGTCCTACATAAGTGTACGATGTAGGGTATGAAATAACCTCTGGTGCACCCTAAGTAGTGCACTTGATCTCCAATAAGGAGTCATTTCGGACTCAACCGCCTGGATTCAATCAAACCAGAGGAAAAGATGGACGTTAAAAATGGCGTCATAATTTTAATTACAAAAAACAAACAAAACAAAACAAACTACAGACATGCAGCTTTTTAGACTACAAATAAATAAAACGGATTTGTATTAATATTTTAAAAAAAAGCTGCTTAACGTCTTAAAACACATTCGGGTAGTTTAAAAAGTGAATAAAGTGTTTTTGGAGGACAATTGTATTAAGAGATTTGAAGTGTTAAACACCAGGAATCATCCATCCATCAAGACTATATTTTTTAAAAATGACGTCATCACCTTCCTTAAGAATAAATACATTATGGAAAAGAGACGTGTGAAGGCCCCTACTTTCTGCATGTACAAGTGCACCACACATAGAATTAAAGTAGATTTAATACATGAGTTTTTATACAGATGTAACTGAAAAGGTAGAAAAAGTAGTTCAGGATTATCATGTGCCAAGATATGAGCAAATAGGCTAGAAAATGTTCAGAATAAAATCACCTGATAAAGGAGTTGTGTGTTCGTTCGTCTTCGCCTTGTTATCCTGGTCAGGGCGATGGTGAGTACAGAGTCCATCCCAGAAACACTGGATGGGATACCAGTCAATCGCATGGCACAGACTGGCTTGTTTTTTGGGAGATGGGAGAAAAACCAGTGAACCCTACATGAGGAAACCTACACGGACACGGGAAGAGCACGCGAAACTCCACACACACTAACCCGAACTCAGGATAGAACCAGGGACTACGTTTACACCCATTTTCACAAAATCGTCACATTGATTAGTGACAAGGCAGCGTGGTGGTTAGCAGCACGGCCTCACAGCAAGAAGGTTTGAACCTGACAGCTAACCGGGGCCTTTCAGTGTGGAATTTGCATGTTCTACTCATCCCTGCGTAGGTTTCCTCCCACAGTCCAAAGACATGCGGATTAGGTCAACTGGCTACTCTAAATGGCCCATAGGTGTGAATGAGAGTATGAATGGCTGTTCGTCTCTGTGTTAGTCCCATGATAGACCGGTGACCTGTCCAGGGTGAACCTCGCCTCTCACCCAACTGGCTCCAGCTCACCTGTGACCCGCAATGGATAAGCGGTATAGAAAATGGATGAATGAACGATTAGTGACATTCGGAGGAAAGTAGTGTGACTCAGTAGTTACACTGGAAGTAGACCATTTCCTTTTCACACAAGTAAGAGAGAAACTTCTCAAAGAGAAGCTCACATACTGAAAATGTCCATATTTCTCTGGTATCCTAGCTAGGATTTTTTTTTTAATGGTATTGCAACGCTGGCGATCAGGATCAACCATGAATAAAGATGTTATAGTTGTTATAGTTCTAAGCCAAACTGATATGGTTACTTGAATGGGTTTAATCTAAAACTTAACTTTTATATATTTAACATTACAGAAATGTGTGCATTTTTGGATTATGTTCATAAAATAGCTCCAGGATCAAAAGGTACCTGTTTTTTTCCTTTTACTCTTAGGTTTTTAAGTCCTTTTTACACTTCACTCATTGATGAATTGAACATCACATGATCAGAGAAGGAATAGTGACGCAGAAACTAGTAAAACGGCTCAACATAATTTATTTTTGTTTCATGTTAAAATGTACAGAGTTCTTTGAAAGTACTTGCTAAGAAAGAAAAATATAAGAAACAAATAAATGGAAATACATACAGGGAGAAAATAGAGAGGAGAGAGGAGGAGACAGGCACGTTGTCGCTCACTCTCTCTCTCCATCTACCGCGCTCTCTCTTAGCTTACAACTCACCATGTACAATTACAAAGGATACAAAAAAGGGAAGCAATATAAACAGACAAACATACGGAGCTCATTTTTACATGCCTCTTAAATGGAAGTTGTCCTATACACATGGAAAAAACTGAGTGGGAGAACAAAAAAGGAAAAAAAGAACGGCTAAATGACCTTTAGATATTCGTTGTCTCCTTTTGTTTTAAAATAGCATTAATATACTACACAAAGATAGAAAACTCTAGAGATGAGATGGAATGGAAAGGTTAAAGGCATCTTATTCACTAGAAGTGAGCTGCAATTTTTTAGTTTTGAATTTCTTAATAATATTACCCCAAGTTGAGCTAAAAAATATGTAGGATTTTTTTTTTTTCCTGAAACAGAAGTGAAAAATGACAGTACCAATATCCATGTCAATTTTTTTGTTTTATATTATAGAAAAAACATTTTCTCTACAATAAGTTTACTAAAGTCAAAAAGAGTCAGCTTGTGTCATAAAAGAAAGCTGCCCAGTCTGATAAAATTCAGAAAAAAAATAAAACAAAACAAAATAACAAAATAACAAAAACAAAAAAATACACAGAAATAATATACAAAAACATCAGATCTTTTAAGGATCCTCATAGACATTGAATACTGGACATACAAAGGAATACAAAGGAGTTTCTCTGCCCCTTGTCCTATACTGGTATCTGTCCCTGTACGACATGCACTTTAACCAAGATGTTAGCACGTGTCTTGGTTTGTTTTGCGTGCACAAGCACGACACCGCAAATTACTGTCCACGTCTCCTTCATTGCTAAAGGCCAACAGCACTGTTTTACCAGCTGAAGTTTTGAAGGTCCGCGATTGGTCATGTGGCAGTTGGAGTCAACACATACACAGAGTGCCATTGGTATTAGTGTGGATTTATTAAAAAAAACAAAAACCCATTCCACTCCTGTGGTATACTGTGCAGTATGAAGTTAAAAAAAAAATGGAAAGAAAAAAAATATTCAAATCTCTCTCTTGATTAGAGTGTCCTCTAGTGGACTGAGTGGAGTGTATTTTTGTGACCAGAGGGGTGCTCACAGGGGGTGCTGTGAATCAGGAAGTACCAGAATATTTACATCTAGAAGGTTCACAGGAGCTCTAGTCCCATTCAGGCTACTGGTACATTCTTCCTACTTACAGACATCTACGTACAGTTTCTCCATCCCTCTGAATCTTAATACATGCGGTCCTATACTGAGAACTGGGAAGACACGGATTACTAGATACGTCTCATGGTGTCTCCTTCGTAGCTCTGTGTCACACACGCAGAAGTGCCTCCACCTTGACTCTGAAGTGGCTATTGAAACACGTGCGCGAGTGTGTATGTGTCCGATCGTGTGCATGTGAATGTTTATAAGAGCAAAAATGTGTGGATCGCTTTCCCCCCTGTATAGCCACACACACACACACACACACACACACACACACACACACACACACACACACA
>JAOTRR010000030.1:1833357-1846593 GCA_028570945.1 Gogo arcuatus
AATCCTGAACAGAACCGGTTCAAGAACCCGTTCCCTGTTGGTCGAAAAGGGGTATTTGTGAACCTTCTAAGAACAGGTTTGCTTTTCCACGGGAGAGAGAGCCACGCCATTAGGTCACCGTATATGTCTCTACTTTCCCAGCAAGCACAACAACAACGACGGACTACTGGATTAGTCAGACTAGACGCTACACCAGCACTGTTTTTTCAAAAACGCCATCACAAAGTTCTAGTTGGTCTTGTTGGTCATGATAATCCCACCCCTAGCCCCTGATGTAAGTGGTTCATGATTCTAGACCAGCAAAGTGTTGGTTATTTGGCTGTCAAAATGTGATAAACTGGTTCGAGATTAGGCACCAGCTCCGAACCGGCCCTCAAAATGACTTGGTGGAAAAGGGGCATAAGATTGTATATGTCCCACACCTGGGATACTATTCCCTTTCTTGAACCATCCGTGGCTAAAGAATAAATGGTTAGAGTTTAGCCAAACATTGTAGCTGCACTCACACAGACAAATGTGTCGCTCTAAATCAGCCGCTGCTGAGAACATCACATGATGTGTTTTAAGCTTTAGTCTTAGAATTGTTTTACAATGTACAATTTCTGTCCTCGACAGCAAAAATTGTACTTTACGTCTCACATTAGCGTGTCTGTGTGAACTGGATATGGATGTGGACTGATCTGGTTATTTAAAGAAATAAATGTGTGTGAGATAGACTTTTATTACGAGTTACCAACTCGTAAACATGTACAGTTGATCTTTCTCTGAGCCACTCCTTTAACGAGAGGATGAGACAAATCAGGTGTCTCTTCGAGGCGGGAACATAAAAAAGTCATGAGACAGAACAAAGTGGAGGACGCTGCTTGTGAAAGAGACTCCATTTTCATCCCCTTCTCCAGCTGTCAGCTAGCACGCCATCCCATGAGGGGGGTCGAGGGGTGGGACGGTGCTTGTTGCCACGGTGACAGGAGGCCACATGTCTTGAGGGCTTCTCTCCGGTCAAAAGGGCTCATTGTTCTGGCGCTAAGCCGCCTTCACTCTCCCTCACACCCTCCTTCCCTCCCTCTGTCCGTCCATCCCACTCTGGAGGGGAACAAACAGTTAGTACAACGATTAGGACTCCAACGGTGACACACACACACACACACACACACACACACACGCTCGTCTGCAGACGCCTGCTCAGAGGGCACATGAGGCCAGACGTCTCAGGGAAAGTCCCTCTCTGAACAGAAAAAAATGAATATTTTATGAATGAATTAAACATCAATGAGCATAAATTAAATAAAAGCATTATTATACTCTACAAACTTACAGCACACTTTAAAACTAGTCATTTTATACACACTGTATTTTTACATTTTAAAGCCTACCGTAAGGTTGTAGGTTCAACTCCCAGACAGCCTTGAGGATCTTTCAGTCCACTAGATGGTGCTCTTCAATAACCGCGTTAAAAATATTCATCCCCCCAAAACAAAACTTCTCAGAAAAGTTTCCCTTCCATCCACTAGATGGCAATCTCACTCTGTCTCAAAAGTGGGAACTGAATCGTTGTCATTCATTAAACTGATCCTGTGTCCGAAACGACTCCCTAATTTAATCCCCTGTTCCTTCCAAGCGCCACAGTGCATTATGGGTATTTTGTAACAGGTCAGGCTTTATCTTTATGGCTTCAACTGCATTGTGGGATTTTAGAAAGAGCACCAAATGTTCTCCACTGTGGTTTCAGATGTGACTACAAAGGACGCTTTTTCAAAACAACGCACTCTGGAACGAACTGCATGAGAGTTTCGTTAAAACTGCATTTTAAGACCTGCGTTTTTCTGGGGGTTTATTCTGCATTAACCAAACCTCGAGTCATAATGATGATGATCAGTGTTTATGGTTGTGCATGAGTGGTTAGAAGGTCAGCTCTGTGCTCATTTATGAATTTCTTTCTTTCTTTCTTTCTTTCTTTCTTTAAATTAATTTTTTTGAATTTTTAATTTTTTTAAAATTATTTTTGAATGAAATACATGACATGGTAAAAATAAATAAACAAATTAATTAATTTAAAAATTAAATAAGTTTAAAAAATTCTTAACTTTCTTTTAATTTTTTTAATTTTTAATTTTTTATATGACATGGTAAAAATAAATAATTTTTTTAAAGAAAGAAAGAAAGAAAGAATAAAATTCATAAACGACCACAGAGCCAGTTAGGATTTACTTGAGGAACCAATCCTGGGCTCTCTGGATGTCCTCATTTATGAATTTCTTTCTTTCTTTCTTCTTTTTTTTAATTAAAAAAAATCCAAGTTTTTTAAAAATATATTTTTAAAAATTATTTCTGAACGAAGGAAATACACGACATGGTAAATAAATAAATAAATTTGGAAAAAATAAATAATTTTTTTTTAAAAATAAAAGAAAAAAGAAATTCATAAATAAGCACAGAGCTGAGTAGGGTTTACTTGAGGCACCAATCCCAGGCTCTCTGGATGTCCTCATTTCTTTCTTTCATTCTTTCAATTTTTTAAAAACAATATTTTTGAAGGAAAGAAATACGTGACATGGTAAAACATAAATAATTTTTTAAAAGAAAGAAAGAAATTCATAAGTGAGCACAGAGCTGAGAATGGTTTACTTGAGGAAACAACCCTGGGCTCTCTGGACATCCTCATTTATGAATTTCTTAAGATGAAGATAAAAACATCTACCTGAGGATTGAGCACTTTTAAGCGATAAGCTAATTTTTTTAAAACAGCTGTACTGTGAACAATTTACATGCAACTCCAGTGGTTTCCTATCCCCCCCTTAATGACATTTCAGATCACTTTAACTCCTCTGTCTGATGTACAGTTACAGCTTTACCTCTAATTCTTGTAAGTGTTGACACTGGAGACTCCTTCCATGTAATAAACAAACATTTTCCGTTACTTTTTTAATCCATTAAAAATAAAGTGCTGGGTGTCCACTGTACAAGTCCCTGTAAGTTGTTACTATAGAAACGATAACATATTATGATGAGAGCATTAACATAAATCCGAGAGTTACAGAGCCTTCCGACCAATCAGATTCGAGAACTCAGCGGTGATTTACAGTGGTTTAATTTACATTCATGTGCTTTGGAATTAAAGCTGGTCCTCATCAGGTTCTCTCTGAGTCCCAATCCCTAGACACTTACAGACACTAAGCGTTGGCTGCATTGTACCTTTTTATAAAAAGGTGGATTTTTAGGAAGACGCTGCAGAAGATCAGACGAGAAAAACAACCCTAAAGTTCACATTTATGACTTCTCAGGTCTGGTGGGGAAAAACTATTTTCTTTTTGCCCAGACAGACACTTTGTCCTTAGCACAACTGTTGAAGACTGAAGTATTGCTGTTAGGTGAGGATGAGACGCTAAAATTGCTTAGAGAACCTTGCTTATATAACTATAGCGTTACGTTCTGTGCATCACTTCAGAAAAACACTTCAGAGACAAAAACACAACAAAATCAATTTTAACTCTTGTTCAATAGGCAGAAAATATTTTTCTTTCTTTTTTTTTGGTCAAATGGAATTTTGCTTTAAGCAGTGATCTGTGACAAATGCAGTGTGGAAAACGTACTAAAGGCAGTAAGCAGCAGCAGGGGTTCGTGTGTGTTAAAGTCTTTGAAGAGTAACACAACTAGAATCCAAAAACAAATTCGATTACAGGCCGCTTTCAAACACAATTACGCTCAAACGCCAGGAAACGTTTTGTCTTGTTTAGCACGTTCGTCGTGTTGATGCTCAGGGCTTCACTAATCACACACTGTGTACTTAAGTAATGATTTCAGAAATCTGCTCTTTATCTGACAATTAGATAAAATGGTTCTTGAAGAGCTCTTTAAATGGATTAATGGATCATTAAAAACTTTCACACAACTCTATGTAGAACCTTCCAGCGTTCCCTCAGAGGGACGACTACAGAACCCTTACGAGGTGTAAATTTCGTTCAAATGATAGTGTTTGAAAAATTGCTTTTTAAGAAGATAAATCTCAATAGTTGTTCACACCGAAGTCCTAAAAAGGATTCGTATTTCATTTTGAACGGTGTCATGATGACAAAATGTTTTTCCTCAAAATGTTCTTGAGATCTTGACGTCACGAAAACATTGCTTCCCCGAGCTAATGACGTAATTAGGACTCCCGTGATGTATTAATGTGATGAGAGCTTACTTTAATAACAATCAAAGATGGGATTATGACTAGATACTGAGTAGATCATGCTCTGAAAAGCTTATTGGGTCAAAAAGTCTAAAATTTTCCCCACTGGAAATCGCTTCACAGGAACACAGAAGTAGGTAGGTAGATGTATTGCCGTTGTAGCATCTGAGGAGGCTTTGTCATGGCAAGGTGTCTTGGAAATAATACCAATGAATGATGAGAAAATCAATAAATACAATTTTGTGGGTAAGTAGGTTGATCGATGATAAGATGTAGTGAATACACAGGTAATACCATATTATGTACAGAGGGTCGAAATGGATGGAATTCCTTAGATAAATAAATCGCTCAATGAAGTGTTCCTGATGCACTTGTACCAGAACATAACAAAGATGGTTAGAAATGAGAAGAAATGGTCAGTCTTTAAAGTTACACATGGCTGATTTAATTAAATAAAATTACACAAATGGGTAGATGATTATCAGGAATCCAGAAAACCAAACAAACCCTGCAACCTTGAAGATCCTGAAGCTCATGGCCAGAAAAGTGTACATCAGAGGCTCTGTAGCCCATACTTAACCCGATTTAAAATAAATGATCATGTGTTTATTAAAAAAGTTTTAGACAAACCTTTGGTCTGAAGAAGGAAGAGTGATCCATACGACCTTCAAGTTCCTGAAAGTAATAAAGCAATAAACATCTCTGTGAGTCAACATTTTAACTAGGATTACATTCGAAAGATTTCTTTCTGAGAAGTTATAGTTGTGAGGATAACCTTAATCCCTGAAAGAACCTGACGTTTGGGGCGGTATGTTGAGGTACTAGAACATCAGCCATTTTAAGAAACATCTCGAAGACTAGAACACAATCCGTTTTAACATCTCGATAGTTATTTCTGAATTCTGATGCAGTTTCAGTGATTAAGATAGAACTGTGTTATAGCTGTGTTCCTGCTACACTGCTGCCATTTTTTTTTAAAAATTGCCCCAAATTCTACAATATATAACATGGACAGCGGCATTTAAACAATTATATTTGAAAAATGTGATTTTCTCTCGCTTTCTGGCCTGCTAGTGAGGAAAGCTGGCAAGTTCACGTTTACATTCTTGTTGTGTTCATTTTTTAAAAATTTACACTGAACATTATACTTTCATTTAATTATAAACGTTTTTAAAAAGAGAGCAGGTAATTTTCCACATCTTTTCGAAGATTTCAGTCCTTGTCGGAACGCTTGCTTTATATTTTTCTTCATTTAATAAATCTATCGTGGACCTTTCTGTTTGGTAGAAATCCTAAAACATGTATTTTTAAGTAAATAAATGATCGAGTTATGTCATCATCATCACAATTATTATTTTGCCAAAAATAACAGGATAATTTTCTCAAAATATCTCAAACAACATAAAGTAACAACAAATTGAGAATCTGGTTAAAAAAAGTGATGTATTACTATCAGGTAAAATATCATTTATTTATATAAAAATGTAGCTATGTCACGAAAACTAGCTAGGCTAGTTCTTACGAGAAAATTCAGGTTGTAATTAAAACGTAGTTATCTTGTAATAATTACATAAATGATTATGGCAGCAACTTTCGCAAATGTATCTGTTCGATTGGTTCAAAAAGTAACATTTGAATCATAGCGTCAGCTACGTTATTTGTAACAAAAACAGCAAGACTGGGTTTATTTACCGTCCTTGTGCTGTTAGCTTTAGCAAATTGTATTGAAAAGCTAATTCACCAGTTAGCTGGGATACTGTTTTTAAAAAAATCTTTTTTAGTTACATTGTAAAGAACCTCAAGCACAAGGTCGCTGTATTGTTTCGTTTGTTTGAATCATTTATGTACGTTCCCAAACGTTTTCTTGTGGACCTCGATAGAATAAATGCCACTAATCACCCGATCACACTCTGGTATTGTTATTGTTAGACCCTAAAACACAGAACCGAGAGCCACATCTTCTACATTTGAAGTTCCAGATCGCCCTCTGGTGGTCAGAGCACAACATTACACAAGAACAGAACTGGAAATGAGAGAAGAAAATGTAAAAAATTATAATAATTTAAAAAAACTTAACGATGATCAATTGAAAGGACTAAAAGAAAGAATGACAAAGAATGTGAGAGCACAACAGAAATGAAAAAAGTAGACCAAAGGCAAAGAATAATTAAAAAAAATTGTTAGCTTAAAAAAAAAAAAAAGCCAATATAGTTATTAAAAACATTATGAAAAGAAGCAACGAAATTTAGAACAACGTGAACGGGAAAGGAAAAAAGAAGGAAAGAAATGAAAAAGGTCGCTGTTTTATTTAATAAAAAGAAAAAATTAACAAAGCAAAAATGGAAAAAAAAAAAAGACAGCATGCAAGAATAAAACCAAAAATAAAAAACAAACAAACAAAAGGAATGAAATGCAAGAAGAAAAATGAATTTTTTTTTATTAATAAAAATGTAAAAATAATTTTAAAAAGTGATAAAAGAAGCAAGAAATGGGACTATTAAAGAACAGAAAGAATTAGCTGTGTTAAAAATATGTTATAGAAAAAAGAAAACAAAGAAAGAAACTAAGGAATAGATAAAAATTAAAAAGAGAAACGAATGAAACAAAGGGAAAAAAGCAAAGAAAGTTTGCAGTTTAAAGCATAAACACATCGCTAATAAACAAAAATCCAAACTTTTTTTTATATTTGTTGGGAATTTTTTTTAATCTGTTTGTTGTAGTGGTTCATATTATATGGAAGTGTTATGTAGGAACCTAAAAATAAAAACTTATGCAGATAAACGCAGGATAACAAGCAACCACTTCATCCACTTCCTGAAGAAGCCAAATCTGAATCACAAATGATTTTTTTTAAAAAAAGCAGTAAACTGACAGAATGAAGAAGTGAGAATTCAGAGTAACTCAACAACAACAGATCAGATCTAAATCTAATTAAACTTCATGTGAAAAGCGAAGCTCAGAGACGTGCTGCAGTTACTGGTCGGTCGGCGTTTCCTCAGAATCAGGAAACGGAGGACACTGAGAGATGGTGCTCAGCCTGCCGCGTGTCCTCCTCCTCGGGTTTGTGGTGATCATCTGCGGGGACGTGTGCTCCACCCAGGCTAGACCTTTGGCCAGGACGTCCATGCTCCTGCGGTGTCTCAGGCTGCGTCTCACTGAGCCTCGCTCACTCTTCGCTACGGGCTTCAGGATGTCCTCGATGCAGAAGTCGGGCTGCTGCCAGGGCTCGAGGTTTTCTAAGGGGAAGCTTGAAGATGGAGTCGAGTCCTCGCTGATCTTCACCTCTACTTCGTGTCCTGAAGTCTGTTTCACGTCCTCGTTGTTGTTCTCCACTTCTTCTTTCTCACTTCCTGAAGATCCCACCGTGTCCTGACACGTCTTCTCTAATCCTCTTTGTTCTTCTACATGTTCCTCTTCCTCCACCACAGAGCTAATTTTTGTTCTAGCACTCGTCCGTCCTCTCTGCCTTCCTTTACTCAGAGTTTTCCGTTCTGATTTCCTCTCTGCGCTCCGAGAGACGACCTGTTCTCCTGCTGGATTCTCATGCTGGTTGGATCCATGAGATTCTGATTGATGGACTTCAGCTCCGACCTCACGCTCGTCTTTCGCCTTGGGGCTGCTCCAGCTTCGCTGACGGCTTGCAGAGTTTCGTCTTCCTCTGGCAGCTCTACCCGTGCTCGCTCGCTTATCGGCAGTCGCCATTGAAGGCTCCACGAAGGCTTCTGATTGGACGGGAACGTCGGTAAGGGCAGAACGCTCGCTGCTGTCGGTCAGGTTTCTGTCCGAGTCGCTGTCTTTGTCCTGATGTAAGAAGCGACAGCGCCACAGAGCAGCCGCGGCCACCAGATCAGCCCTAGAGTCAGACGATGCTGTTTTATTCTGGTCAATATTGAGAGATGGAGCAGGATTGGAGTCAGGATTCTCATCTGTGAAGGATGAGAGAGTAACAGTTACTTCCTGTATATTCAATACTATAACTATAAAAGCTTTAAAAATTTTATTACGTTTTCTTCCAGTGTATTTGATATAAAACAAAATCTTGGTGGTCGCGGAGTGTTTTTGAAACTGGCCCAATCTGGCAACCCGGTCATTAATTGTCCTGTCTGCTTGTCCTCCATTAAAATGTTTCTAGAGCAGAAAAATTGTTGCGCTTACGGATGTCTACTCATATTAGCGCTTGTCGCAGTTCTCATTTTGACCACTAGGTGCAATAATAACTCTATGGAAGTGAAGTGGGGCAGTGAGTGCTCTGCCCCAGTGGGAGCAAATCAACAGAAAATTGGCTTATATCTGTCAAATAAGATTTTTTAAAATCGCTGGTGACTCAAAAGAGGTGATTAGTATTTCAGTGGAATTTAAAATGTACGTTGTTGTGAATCAGGGCTTGATGAAGATGAATATTTGTTGAATGGTTGCATATAAATCGTGAGGCTCTGCACAACCTGCCCCTATGGATGAGCCCCCTCCCCCTCCCCCCCACAAAAAACCCCCACAACCCATCTCAACACCTGCCATTTTACAGTCTGTTTAACACCAAAAAAGCAAAAGCAGCAGCACACGTCAGGTTTTTATTGCAAGTACAAAAGCGATGGTGAACATTTGGTAAAGTTCATTTAACAGTGAATGTTTAAGCACGGATTCGGACGGATTTAAATAAAGAGCTCAGGACGTGACACGTGACGGAGCAGACGCTTCACTGACAGCATGACAGCTGGGACTCTTCTACATACTAGGAATTAAAATCAAAGATCTGAATAACAAGAATCTCACATGAAACAATCATTGAAGTTCAGGTCCGTTGATTTTAATTTGAACAGAGCCCCAGTGAGACCTGAGCGCACACGGAGCATCTGTCGAACGAGATGGAAACAAGAGTGTTATTTTATCAAAGTTGGCTTTGGAGAAAAATATGATGGGTGCCATTTTGATTTACACCACAGATCTGTTGAATTGTGCATTCTGATTGGTCAGAAGGTGTTGATTAATTTTCTCTAAACAGCAGCTCTGACAGTTGAGCAGCTGCAAATCACAGGATTATATTAATGCGCTTGTTCTAATGCGTTACCGTTTCTTTAGTAACAGCTTGTGCGTAATCGCCGATGTTACTGTGTGGTTTTTATTTTTCTTATTAACTTTGAGAGAGGGGGAAAAAAAAAAGAAGAGGTTTCTACCTGCTACAACGTAACTGAGCACAAGAACTAACTTGCTTCGGAAACATTTAGTGTAACTATAAGCGGATAAAAAGTATGACGTGTCGTTCTTTAATAAATAACACAATAAATTGCTGGCAAATTGCTGTGGTAAAAGAGGAATAAAACACCAGTCGATGATTATTTTCTTACAACAGCATGATTGTCTATCTACGTCTACAGCACATCAACGGCAAGACTTTCATTTCAGCTACGTTCTCGAATTATTTTTGCATAAACGCAGGATCATTCACGTGTGTTATGGTGTGCATTATCTGTGACGGGTGTGATCTCGCCTGTTCCTGGCTGTGTCGGGGTGCTGCTCAGGCTGGAGACGGCCAACTCGACGATGGGGCTGAGAAGAGGGTTTTTGGAGGCGTAGTCTCTCTTGCCGTAGAGCGAGCGGTCCACGTCCTTGGTCCCGAATCGTTTCTTCGCTGATGAGGTCTTTTGCTGATGAGGCCAAATTTACACAAAGACACAAAGTGAATTTAGAAGATTTTATGACGAAATATCTTTTCAAACTAGCACACACCACCTGTCCTGTTATTTCTGGGTTAAAATTTGTTACAAGGGTGCACAAACGTTTGCACTCAACTAGAAATGTATGTTGATTGCCTCTGCTGGGAGACGGGATCTAAAGAGAGGGCGCAAATGCTATCAAAATTAAAAATATATATTCTCCAGGGCCTATAAAGACATTTTCAGAACATTTGTATAGATTAAAAAAATTTATTTTCCAGAAATTAAATATGAAAAATATAAAATTATAAATATACCGTATGGCCATGTGAGGAAGGAAGCCCTACAGTGCTGTTTAAGACACACGATGGTGCTTGTTTCC
This sequence comes from Gogo arcuatus, assembly GCA_028570945.1. Classification (NCBI taxonomy): domain Eukaryota; kingdom Metazoa; phylum Chordata; class Actinopteri; order Siluriformes; family Anchariidae; genus Gogo; species Gogo arcuatus. Next base: position 1,843,562 of record JAOTRR010000030.1, read on the forward strand.
TCCGCGCTCTAGAGCTCATTAAACACAGTGCGAATGAACAGGAAATGATGAGAGGACGAATAAAAGCACTCAGGAACTCCTCGTACCTTCATTTTGCCCTTGGCGGACTCGGCGGCGGAGCGAGAGCTCCTTCTGGTCTCCGTCAGCACGCTCTCTGCTGGTTGCTGAAAAACACACACACATACACAGGCAGGTTACATGGATGGGAAACGCTTTATAGTCTGTTCAATCTTCGTAATCATCTAATTAAAGACTGAATTAATCCACAACCCAGAGGTGGCAGCGATGAGAAAAACTCTGAGACGACACGAGACCCGCCCTCTTCTGCTGAGAGTGTGATTATAAATCATTAAGAGTAAAACACTGAGTGAGCTGAAATGTTTTAGGGGTGAGCGATATGACAAAAATATCATATCATGATGAGATTTATCATGATAAATAGGTTTGCTAACAAACTACTAGCAACAGTCGTGTTGCATTTAAAAAAAAAAACCTTATTATAACAATGAATTGGTCTACTATTACTTTAAAAATAGACTTTTATTTTTTTCTATTCAAGTATTATTTTATATAACATTATAATAATCAATATTTACAATCACATCAGCTGCTTCCAGAAATACAGCGGTGCTGTATTTTTTTTTGAACGAAAAGCATTATAAATAATAAGTGTTTGTTATTAATAATAAAATTATTAAAAATCTATTTTTAAACACTTTTATTTAGAAACAACAACAAAACCACCACACTGAAACAGTCCAAAATTTTAATATCATATTTAACTGCTTCCAGTCAGTCTGTAATTATTAGGGGGGAAAAAAAGGATACACAAAAAATTTAACAAAAAAAAATCTCAGAAAAATGTATCGTGGCATAATTTATCACGATATTGATATTCCATCATAATCACAATATGGCCCAGCCCTGATGTTCAGTGTGAGCAGACTGTGAATAAGAGTCCTGGATGAGATCAAACACTACAACTGTTTTTGGAAATCTTTATAATAATGTTATTATTCACAAATATTCTACATCATTATCCTAAATATCCTAAAATAGTTAATAGTATACATTGAGTTAGCATTTTGTCACGCTTGTCAACTGTTTGTCAATTTATAAGTGTATTTTTTGCCTCAAAAATGACTTTACATCATTTTATATTTTATGTATATATAGATTTACTAATACAAATGTATTCATTTGAACAGCGGCTTATATAAAGCAACATCAGTTGCAGGTCCGTGTACATTTAGTTCATTTGGTTTTTTGTTACACATTAAAATGGGAAAACGAGGAAACCTCACAAAAACAGGAAACTCTTTCATTTTGGAATTTTAAAAAGTCTTTAAAATAAAGAAAATACTGACTCGCATTCAATAGTTTCCATTTCTTTCACCACACAAAGACCAGATATCAAATATTCACGAATCCAAGCAGAGGACGGGAAAACGGGCCTGGAAGTACAAGTAATCCATCTTATTCTCTGGTCAAGATCTACAAATCTAGATTCCGTTTTTATAAAATAAATAATAAAAATGAGAGACATGTATGCAGAAATAAATTGTGGGTCATTAAAATATTCTTAAATTGCAGCTAGTCGCCCTCCTTTACTATTCACCTTTCGCTGTAGCTGCGTTTAAAACGCCAACAGCGATCCATATCAATACTCTATATACTCTAATAAACAAACAAAAAACCCCAAAACAAACAAACAGAAATTAACGCAACATACTCGGATCAACGCAGTATCTTCTTATTGTTATCTGTAATTATTTGCTTGTATGTTATTATTGTTTCAAATGCACAGCTGATGTCAATTTGTTCGCGTTAACACCTGTATACACTATTAACACGTCATTAATATCGCCACCTACTGGACATAATCTAACCTGCAGTAAAATCAATTAAATTGATGGTTAAACCATAATTAATGAAATGAAATGATTTTAAAGGGAGATTTTAAGACGGCGTATAGAGGCACTCGTATGGAAGCACCAGTGAATATTTACTGAATAGAAAACCACTTCACACTCAATCCTGAGACTATACTGTACAACAGCAGTGTGGTGAATCGTACCTTCCTCTTTCTCCCACGGGGGCGAGGAGCTTCAGTGGAGGACTCGGCAGGCTTCAGTGGCTGATGCTGGTCTTCTGGTTCAGTCTTAAGCTCTGGTTCTGCTGAAAGTAAGACATTCCACTTAAACCTGTTTTACACTGTGATTTACCAGATAATCAGAATTACTAGTACGTCATCAATCGGCGTGATCCTTCAAAAAAGGCTCACGTAAACAGGAACCTTGATGTGGTAAGGATAAGGATATTTTTTCTGTCCAATAGGATGTTTCATTTACGTTTCACTATCACTAGCGTATTTGTAGATATCCTGCCAGTTTGGGGTCATCCTTGTCTATCCTATTCCGTCCTCCTGTTGGTGGCTTTTAGACTAGCGTCGTAGCAGCTCTCACACTCAGATGTTAGTAAGACATATTTCCAACACTGACTCACGACCAAAGAATTCTTCTGCGATGTTCGATTATTTGTCCTACAGCAGAAACAACATGCAGCGGAACCCCAGCTTTAGTTTCTCCTTCTCAAACCCAGCAGAGGTTAAGAACGTGATAAAAGATGCATCGTGTGCGTTGATATAAACCCATCTTTCTCAATTCTGACTGCATCTCATCTGATTCAGAGGCTTGATGGCTTAAAGTAGGGCTGCCTGAAAGAAGATGCTAAAATGTGCAATCTCAAAACACCTAATTTCGTCCGGGAGCGAGAAAAGAGGTGACGAGTTGTTTCTGCTTCCTGTGCGTCCTCCAAATTATCATCAACCCAAGGGGGAAAAAAATCTCAAGTGATGAAAATCGATTCTTGGACTAATGAGTTTGGAAAATAGTGCTGTGAGTGAATGTGAATGAGGTTCTTAAAGCAGAGAATGTAAACAAAAAAGCAATTTATTCCATCAATCTGAGATGATAATATATATACACGTGTGTGTGTGTGTGTGTGTGTGTGTGTGTGTGTGTGTGTGTGTG
>JAOTRR010000030.1:1846693-1860257 GCA_028570945.1 Gogo arcuatus
GAGAGGGAGAGAGAGAGAGAGAGAGAGAGAGAGAGAGAGAGAGAGAGGGAGAGAGCTCCTTAATGCCTTTATCTAGGCCTATATGAAATGATGGATCTAAAAAGTATTTAATTTGTGTGTATTTGAAATAAATAAGATTTGAATTTGACAGCGTAACTTGACAGCAACTCATTGCAAATGATACGATTCAAAGTCGATCAATCGAGCTTTACATTAGTTGTGTAAATTTACACACTCAGGAGCAGGATCCTGAAGGTTTTTCTGAATTTACAGGATTTTGCCGTCTAAACAACGCAATTACAGCGAGGAAAAACTGAGATTATGCAGCTTGATAATAATCGCCATTCATTTTTTATCTTGATTCGAGTCATCATAAATTTGTATCATGATTTATCATCGCACGATACATCGTTACATGTCTAGTACGTATAAATCCGTTCATATCCAGCTGTGATTACAGCACTTTCCTTTCCGTTGCATATTAAGCTGTTGAAAGTGTGTATAAATAACTTCACTTCCTGAGGAAACTCTGTACACGTCACCTGCTGGAGGATGTGCTGGATGATCAGGGGGAGCAGTAAAGCAAAGCTGGGTTTCTTCATCTTCTTGAAAAGTGGCGTCCCTGATTTCAGCGTCTTTAGGGAGTGGCTCGTGATGCGATGTGAGCTCGCCGAGTTCAGCTGAATCTGTCGAGGCACATCGACTGTTTATGAGGAACTGTGACAATTATGAATGGTTATATACAAGAAGTATTAGGGGGACATAACAGAAAAACATCACATCATGATGAGACTTTTTCCTTTAATTATACAGGCGATGTATCAGGAAATGTAGGATATAGTAACTAACTGCCAGAAAAAACAGTAGTGTTGCAAAGAAAAAAAAAAAAAATCTAGGGTTAAATCCTGATTTTAAAAAATACATAAATAAACTAATAATTAATAAATTCTAAAAATCAATTAAAATATTTTATAATAGCTTCCAATCATTGCTATTTAAAAATTAAAAAAAAAAAAAAAATCATATCGTACCACAATACCTCAGAAGAGCGACAATTGATCAATGTAGACGTTCTATGTTCATACTGCCCAGCCCTACCAAGATTTACAAATAAGTTACCAAATTACCTTTCCTGTCCACCGGTGGGTTATCATACTCCTCATCCATGATCGGGAAGGAGATCTAAGAGCAGACACAATGGCAGATCGAGCATTTACACCGATATTAAATACAAACTGGACATTTGATGCATCAAACACGATACATCCTGTATCATCATTTCCACAACAAGGATCTTTTTAAAAAAAAAAAATCCAACCATGTTCACATTTTTGCCAAACTGATTCAGATCGCAGTTCCCACTGACCTGTTTACACGTATATTCCCCAAGCTGATCACGCTGTACTCCATCTTCATTTATATTTAGTCAACATGTTACATCAAGAAGCTTTTAACGGGTTTTTAATGAGATTTAACGAGATGACTGCTGTTTCAGCAAAACAGTCTCAAAGTCTGATTATTAAAGAGGACGTGCCGTATACTTTTCAATTATTTGTCAATTATAAGTCTGATTGGCTAAGTCTGATCTTTAAACGGGAACTCTGTCAGCCACACCCTCTCCGTCAACACGTGTGGGACTGTAGCTAAACTCTGAGAGGAAGCTAAGCAATGGCTAAGAAGGTACGAAGGTAAAAGTTAAAAGATAAGAAGTGCGACTTTGTGCATATCTGATGCTGTGAGCGGCCATTTTGTTTTGACGTCACTCCATAAAATCCTAAGGAGCTCGTCGTGGAGAAGACGGCTCCAAGTTCAAGACTCAAAGGCAGCATTAGTTTGATGCCAATCTAATCTCAGAATTATTTAAAACAGATTAAAACGTGCGTTTTCTTCCTGGAGCCTTTTATTGCAACATGACCCGAATGTCCATGCGCACAACTCACGTACAGATTCCAGTAGTGAAAGTAAAATCAGACGTAACCGTTTATACGGCTATTATTCTTCTATTTAACAGATTATTTAAAAAAAAAAGAAAAAAAAAAAAAAAAAAAAAAAAAGGATTCCCTACCTCATTCATTCGGATAGAAATGTAATTCCGACTGAGGTGTTGACATGAACGCTGTTATTCCGACTAATCCCTCAGTCTGATTATTATCAGATTATTTGGCTGCATGGAAACGTTTCATCTGTGGAAAATTTTCTTACTGTAGTTTTTACATCTTCGGTTCAATAATGATTTTTCTTTTGTTTTGTTAATTAAACATGTACAGTCAACAAAATAGTAACTGGACCAAGAATTTTAAAAAGTCAGCAAACTGTTGTCTAAAAAAAATGCAATGCAATTACAAACAAAAAAATCTCAAGCGGACGGTGATATTTAGATCCAGAATTTGTTTGAAAACATTAATAAACAAACATCAAACCTTTTGATTGTCCAGAAACACGTCATCGCTGTCCCCTCCTCCGGCGCTGTACGTGTGTGTAGTTAGGACCGGAGACGCTCCGTATCCTACAGGGCTGCTGAAATTGGGTTGAGGCAGCGGTGGGTCGAACCCCTGCGGTGTTTTCAGGAGGGAGTGTTTGCGTCCTGTGGATGATGGTGGGCGTGCGGGCGTGGCACCTTTCTGAAGCGGGGTACTTGGTGGGAGAGTTTTATCGAAGAACTCGGGGGACAGCGGTGCGCCGAAACGAACGCGCTTCTTTTTGGATACGGATGAGACCTCGACGTCACCTGAGAGCACAGACACACTGCTATGGAACTGTTCTGTCAGGGTTAAAGCATTTGACGTCACTTTCTGAAAAGTTTGTGCTGCGTTTGCTTCACTTAGGATTACACATAAACTGTGCACAAGCGAGAACTAACATAACACAACGCAACCTCAGTGAGTCATAAACTAGCTCACGTTACTCAGTTATCTAGCGACGTGATTCAGCACACAGTGGCTAGCTGTACGTTATGTATGGCTTAGTAAAGAAAAAAAAAAGAGCATTATTTCTTCATTGATGTCTGACGTACCTGTTTTTATCAGCTCGGGTTTTGACAGCATGGGAAAAGACATGAGCTGAGACTGCGAACTCGAACCCAAACCCAGACTCGGCGCCATCTTCGGGCTTTTGAACTCCACCTAGATACGAGAGGGAAAGTAATTAAATAAATTAACAACTTAAAAAAAACCCACACACACAATGCTAGATATTAATGAATTTCTTTACACTGTTTTAGCTCTGCTCTACTTTGCCTGTGCCAACTCAGCCCATCTGCTCCGTATGTTCGACTCCACAGAGGCCAGCGCGAGGTAAAGGAAGATAAATCATCATCATGTGATGGAACGTGTACCGAGAACAAATCCACACAACCTGTGTACCGTGTCGTCCTCTTACTTATGTAGAACTTTTATAGGTCAGCTTGTTTATTTCCACCAACTCACCAAGGAGGTTACGTTTGAAAAAAAGTGCCGGCATTTATTGCCCTGAATTTTGCAACACAGGAGTGGACAAATCAGCTAAAAAAGCAAATTTTAAAAAATATTTTAGAAAATAAGATATTTTTTAGACAATAAACTTTACTCCTTATTGAAATCTGGTGCATTTTGTTTAAACTTAACATGCTTTACTGTGTTGCTTTGTAACTACAGCACACACTCCAGTCATCAACAAGAATTTATACGCACACCTATACGTAGGGCTGGGCGATATGACCTAAACATTCTAACACGATATTTTCTGATATTTTCACGATAACAATATTTATCAGGATATATACATGATGCTATGAAAATAATGTTCAGAGTCAAAAGAACGTGACAGGACATGCTGTAGAGGGCGCCAGGGGGCGCTCACGCGCTCTGGAATGCTACTCGTATTCGTGTTTCTTTTGTTCCCGCTGTTTTGGCCTTGTTTTCCGTATGTTTTTTCTGCTCCTTACTCCAGCGTTAGGTTAATAAAGCCCTGTTTTTTTCCTCCACTCGTGACCCGAAGTCTGCTCCTCCATCTCCTGTTACTCCTGACAGTAAGACTGTAATACAATATTTATTAAGCTAGTTCTACACATCATGCTACGTTACACAGACTCTTCACTGATGTACTCATGGGGTCAAACACTGCAGCTACCTGTTCATTTCTTGAGCAAAGTTGATATTTCTCATGATACTCACAATACAAACGGTCATATCACAAGAACGAGAATTTATCAATATATCACCCAGCCCTGCACACACATTACACATTGACACAATGCAACACTTTTTTTTTAAGCAAGAAAAATCATTGACAGAGTAAAGTTTTCTGTTATTTAACATTTATGGAAGGAGTCTCCAGTGTCAGAGCTTTGTAATGGTGATTAAATTTTCCGAAACTTTTTTTTTTGTTTTATGACCTTCAAGAGAAAAAAGAAACACTGGTAAAGGAACAGCTGCTGTAACACAATTGTAACGCGTCTTGCGTCGTTCGAAAACATGGAATGTAACTATAAACGGATAAAAAGCACACATCATTGATTAATAAGTGAAAAATTCTAACCGACAGCAAATCGCTGTGGAACAAGAGGAATAAAACCCTTCAGGACGTGATGTTCTTCGTGAAAATCTTCATGTTGACTCCACTTCTCATCAGGCAGCACCACATCACCCCATCGTGGATTATTTTCCTATAACCGCATGCCCTGTCGTGTTTTATTACTTATTTAGTGTTGTTCTGTGCCACATCTTTTACTAACACAAAGAAATTACACTGGGAATCTGTCTGATGCGTTTCTTCAGGCCTCCATTACTGTCGGTTTTGCTAGAACGTGCCTTGCTTTAAATGTGCGTCATAAACAATGTCCTGTTGTGTTCCTGACTATTGTAAAACAGAATTTAACCAAATTAGATGCGAAATATCTAGACTGATGCTTAGCATGAACGATATCCTGTTGTGTTTCATGAGTTATATTTTTTTTTGAGCAAATTATACAGGAAACCCCAAGCCCAACTCAGAGGGTGAAATGTTATCTCTGATGTGTTTCTTTTATAATTTATCGCTAATAAGACAACTAGGAGATGATTAGAAATTAAAAATGCATGTTTGTGGCAGACGGGTCTCTGTATGCGACAGAGAACTAAATCTCAGTACCTCTGTGCATAAAGAAAGTGCTTCAAAAGGTGCTTTGTTCCTGCATTTAAGTGACATTTCTGGAGCTGGAGCTCATAACAAAAGTGCTGCAAAGAACCACAATAAGCCAATACTTAGTTTGTGATGGTTAAAAGACAGAGATTTAACAAAGACTGATCCCTGATCACAGCTGTAGTGTCTCCTAATAGAGACGTGTCCAGGAATTTACTGCTTCTTTCAGCTTTAATCATCTGGAACTGCTGAATTTTATAATCAAACTGCTCTTGAATCCTGGATTCTGATTGGCCAGAATCCATTAATTCGATACATTTGCTCTGACATGAAGTATATATTAATGTACTTGTTATCGTTTCTATAGTAACAGCTCATTCACTGAGATGGTGTGTTGATATGGTGATGTTCTCTGTAAGGAGATGTTTATGGAACATTTATGGAAGGAGTCTCCAGTGTCAGAGCTTTGTAACAGTCAGCAGTGAAGCTGGAACAGTACTTCAGGACAGAGAGGCGGGGCTGCGCAATATAACAAATATATCAGTATCATGTTGTGGACATTTAGTTATAATTCACTTTTCTCACATATTGTGGTATCTTTTCTAAATAAGATATTTTTCTTTTCTAATTAAGATTAAAAAACGTCGTTACAAACCGACTGGATGCAGCTGATGTTTAAAAAAAAAAAAAAAAGTTACGATTTTATCCCCTCCTTTTACACATTTTCTTTTTGTGTTAATTTTTTTTTATAAATAAATTGTTTTTTTTCAATATAAAAAAATAAAATTGATATCTGAATGACTTCAATTCTTTGAAAGACTTAAAAAAAAAAAAAGTACACTTTTTTTATACTTTCATTTATATTCAGGATTTTTTTTACATTTTTAAAAGTTAGATATTTACATTTATTTATGAGTTTTTACTTCTACATAATTGCACATTTATTTAAATATTAATGTTGAATTTTATATTTAATCTTTAACACTGTAAAATGTTAAAACTTAGATTTTCTTTCCTCCTTTTCATTATTAAACTTTTTTTTTATTTTTTATGAGGGAAAAAAATGATATCACTTTAAATATAAAAAAATGTAATTACGGAAAAGTTTTTGTTTTGTGTATCGTAGAAGAATCGTGATATGATATTACTCGTATCGTGAGTGTTCCACACAACATTAAATGTAACTTCAAACGGATAAAAAGTATCATGTCATTCTTTAACAAATAAACAATTTTATTTGGCAAATTGATTCTGTATAAGGGACGACAGGGTGGTGTGATGATGTAAGTTGATTGTTTTCCTATAACAGTACGTCCTGAAGTGTTTTATTCCTTGTTAAAATATAAATTCGTGTGTATGTTGACGCTCAGTGCACTCACCTGCTGCTCGCGTTTGGGAGTGTGCGTGAGCTCGGAAAGCGGCTCCTCCTCGATCTGCTCCTCCCATAAACTCTGGCGAGGAGTTCCTCTGCGGCGTCTTTTCGACAGAGGAGGGGTTCCAGGGGCGAGCCGGTTCTCTCTCTCCTCTGATGATGTCGTGAAAAGGTCGACGCACATTAAGGGCATTAGCGGTCGTGTAGTTGGTGAATTTTTTTTGATACCTAAAAAAGGGGAGCAAAAGGAAATTACATACATTTAATGAATTTGTCAAAACTTTCTCGTTCATTCGAGCTCAGCTGCGTCTTTTATATAATACAGACCACTGTATCACAGTTCTATTAAAGCCGAAATATGGCTTTGATATCTCTCGTGTAAGGAGATGTTTATGTAACATTTATGGAAGGAGTCCGTAAGATCATGTATTTTTGCATTTTTGACCATGTTGCTCGTCTCTACCTAATCTTTTTTCCTCCAGTTTTACCTAGTGATATTATTAGCCGTATTTAAAAAAATAATAATAATCATGAGCTGATTTATACAGATAAACTGACCAGACTGGGTGCGTCTCGCTCCCTCCTCCTCTTCCTCCACCTCCATCAGAGAGGCAGAGCGTTCCGTATTCTCCTCGTCCGTCCCCATCAGACGCTGGAAAGCGGCCATCTTCTGCTTTATGGAGTCACGGCCCGAAAACAGCGGACTCTCCAGCAAGTGCTTTACAAGGACACGGATATCAAATCAACACAAACACGCTAAACAACACTACTACACTAATACACGACAGTCTTCATTTGTTTCCTACTTCCTACTATTTTAGAATAATAATGAGGACATGAACACGTAAATAAAAATAAAAACACTTCAGAACCTGCTGCTATAAGAAAACTCATTTTTCATTAACAGCCCTTCCTGAAATGTTTTATTTCTCTAACCCTAGGAAGGAAGGAAGGAAGGAAGGAAGGAAGGAAGGAAGGGAGGGAGGGAGGAAAGATGGGAGGAAGGAGGAAAGGGAGGATGAAAGACAAGAAGCTAGGAAGGAAGGAAAAAAGGAAAGGTAGGGAAGGGAGGAAAGAGACAGATAGATAAGAAATAAGTACATAAATAAAATGAACAGTAATACATATACTGTAAATAAAATTAAACAAAAAAAAAAACGTCTGACATTTACCACACAGTGCTTAATATTTCTGCAAATATACCTATAACAACAGGGTTTTTTTGCAAATTGATTAACATTTCTCACTGTGTTTTCTTTAACAGTATAAACACTTGTATTTTTAGATTTATATTCAGTTCTGAACATTAGAATCAAATTAGTTTACAGACAATTCAGCTGCTTAAATCTGTCCATTCTGGCGTCAGAAGTGGAACTAAACTGCGGTACTAGGAGAAGCACTGCTGTAAAACGTGGGACAGGATTGATCTGTTAGCAGTCGAGGTGATCGGATAGCAGATCAGACAGCGGCGTAAGCTCACATTCCTGCTCTGTGTGCACACTGGGGGGAAAGTGTCTGAAAGAAACCTGCAGGGGTAACTAATTAAGTGCTCCTGACGGTGACGGGTACACACCTGAGGGGTGCGAGGAGGCGTCTTCACGGCCTGCTTGGCTCTGAAGCAGATAAGCGAATTGGTTTCAGGGGATCCTCTCACGCCGACTGTGGATCTCCTCCTTGCCTTGAGCTGTGCCACTCTGGATTTATCTGGGGTTCAAAAAGAAAAGAAAAGAAAGAAAGCAAGAAAGAAAGAAAGAGTGCTCAGAGATAAAAGACTCACTCCATTACTTTACTAAGAGGAGGAATCTCAGGATATTCTCCGTGTTCTTTCACCTTTGTCAGTGCGGAAAGCCGTGAAACTGTTTGGGGTGATGCCGAACTGAGACGGCGTGAGCTTGGAGAAATCCAGAGTCCCGCTCTCGCCGTTCTGTTGAGAAAGAACCAGCGGGCCCAGCGGTGTTCGGTTCTCCATTCCTACCTCGCTCTCCATGCTAAAAACAAAATCAATGACTAATTGAATAGAGGAGAGAGAAAGACAGTAGGAGAGCGATGCAAAAATCCATCTCAACAGATGTTTCACTACAGTTTGTGCTTGTCTTTGCCTGTATTATGTTCAGTTCAGTGCTGAAATTTGCATTCATCTTGATTTCTGGGTAAAAAAAAAAATCAACGTGTCATATAAATATTACAGCAACCGAGTGTTAGGAATTTTCATGAGCAATCTTCACAACTCGCATTGACATGCTGTAGGTCAGGGGTCATCACACGGTGGACCCGATACAGACCCAGGAGCAGATTTCGCTCAGAAAATACTGCAGCAGAATCGATCGATATATAGAGGGGAAAAAAAAAACGCTCATACTTTTTTGGGGGGAATATTTTCAGATTCTGGAGTAGATAAACCAAATCACATGCAGAGGTCAGAAAAGGAAGTTTTGACCAAAAAAAAAAAAAAAAAGACGTAAAAAATGATGCATCACAGAGTAGAGGTGTGAACTGGGACAGAAAAAAAAAGTCACAGAAGCAAGCAATTGTTTTACTTTATTACAGGCGGTCAGATATGAAGCCTGCTGGATGAAGAAAGACCACGTTAATTAACATAGGAATGTACAGGCTGGTCACATGACGCAGGAACTGATTTATTCTGGTCGGTGGGAAAAAGGAAGCGACTTCACATTGTCTTATTTATAGATCAAAAAGAATCACTATGGACTTTTCTGTCAGAACTAAAGAAGTAGTGACAATACTTGCTCACTCCTGAAAAGTAATTTGCATGTAGTGACGCCCACAAAACTCCATAAAAGGTCAAGTGAACAAAGCTGGGAGCATGAAATGAGTGATCAGGGTAAAGGCTAAAAGAAGCGGAAGATATTTCGACTGACTTCTATGACAATAAAAATATTTATTATTATTATTATTATTATTAATAATAATAATAATAATAATAGATCACTAAATCTTACATTAGCTGAGACTTTTAAAAAAATTATTATTATTATTATTATTACTACAGTTTACGACTCTGTGCAGACAACCGGCCCTTCCTTCGTTTATACACCACCGTTTCTTTCACCATTATAAAATGATTCATTTATTTTTCTTAATTTACAGGCTTGTTTCAGCTCGCTTTATTTAATTTTTATATTCATTAATTAATGCTAATAATATAAAACAACTGGTTTTCACAAAATGTTCTTGATGGTACTCTTACTTTCTGACCTAGTGAACTAGGTGGAAGGATGAGGATGTGTGGAAGACCGTCTGCTAAATGCTCTAAACATGATAAAAATAACCAATTTAAATATTCCAGATATAAAAGTGCCATATGATATGATTTCAAGTCAATCGAGTCGAAGTTTACATTAGTGCATCTTCTTATGTGTAATTTTACACACACTCAGGAGCATGAGTAGGTTACGAACGTTTCCCCCCCTGAATTTACACCAAAGTTCTTGCGTAAATGCTCGTACGAACATTTCACAAATAAATCCGTTGCTATCCAGCTTGATAAACGAGGCTCATTATCTCAGGAATCTCTTGTATATAATGATATTCCTGAAACAACAAAGAGTAGAAGCAGAGTATGGAGTGGAGCGTGTGTTAATTAGTGAGCTACACCTGGCAGCTGTAACTCATCCCCTATTTCTGTCGTCCCTTTTTGTGCTGTCGTGATAGAACGGTGATGAGACGTTACAGAGACGTTCTCTCTGCTGCCACAATTCAACACACTGCTTTTCTTTTAAATCCAACATTGACGGTTTGTCATCGCCACTACCGTATCTGTAGCTCTCCTGCAAGTTCTGTGTCGTCCTACATAATCCTCCTATTGGTGGATTTTAGACGAGTGTCACAGCGGCTCTTATTGATCAGAATTTTCTGACACTGCCAGATGTTTGTTGTCAGCTGTCTTTGGATGCAGTGGTACAAAATCACATTATGTGTTCTAGGACAGCCGGTCTCAGCTCACGATCATCACGACTTTACGCATACCCCATTCACACACAGAAAACCGTTTATTTATCAATAAGTCCCATCCGGTGTGTATTCCCACCACACCTCACTTCACCCTCAGGTCAGACTCCAGATCCACAGCGACCCTGACCAGGATAACAGTCTTACTGAAGATGAATAAAGTGCATATATTATATATAAACTATACTATACAGCACAATATAACAATCAATATTCAAAAAGCCTAAATAATAAACATGAGATCTGAAAAGGTGCTTAGAATCAAGTGCACTCAAGGGTGCACAAACATTTGCACTGAACTGTAGGACACATTTATGAAATAAATACATACAGGAGTGCGTTCATATAGACATGTCTTATTATTTGCATGGGTAAAATATAAAAATAATATTATAGTTTATTTATTTGAGACTTATGTTTTGCTCTTCTTGGCCTAGTTGACTTGCTAGCTACTTTAATGAGTCTAGTATTACAAATAAATGTACAAGGACAGTATTAGCAAAGAATTTAACATCTAATAAAACTTAATTCTGCTTCGATGCATTAAAGTTGATCATTTGTATCATCTCTAATGGAAAAAATGCATATTATATAGCTAATAAGGCTTAACCGTTGACAATCTGTCTGAGCTGATCTAAGACTATGCTAAGCTAACGCGGCTATATTTCAAAATTGGCTCCATACCGGACGTTTACAGCCACAGCGTCGTTGATTCGCCACTTAAAACACTCCTCCGCCTCCGAGTAAACTTACAAAACAGCTGTGAAACAAAGTTAAAATAGCCTCTTCAGTTAACAAACAGCTCATAAAACAGTTATAATATACTTTAAAGTTCGTAAAATCTAACAATCCAGTACAACATAACTAAACTAACAGTGCACAACAGCTGCACAACCACTTCCGCCTTTGATATGAATGAGCCAATCGTATGCGACATACTGATCACGTGTTAATAAACACCCAATCAGCGTTTAGCTATGGTTATGAACGAGAAGCTAAGTCACCGTCGCTGGGCGACATTGTATGCAGTGAAATTCTTAACCTTCGCCCTCTTCCATAAACATAATAAAGAATAAACTAGTAATAAGAATAAAATATGAACAAGAATATACAAATAAAGTATTCTCGAAAAAAGAATACAATCTAAAATGTGTAAGTAGTGTGTAAAAATAAGGCGCAAAGTTGAAAAAGTGTGTGATGTGTGACAAGTAAACAAGACCTAATGTCCAATCTGGTACTCTAGATAATGATGGAGTTAGTTCAGTGTCCTGATGGCTTGAGGATACAAACTGTCTCTGAGCCTGCTAGTTCTGGACTGGATGCTCTGGTGCCTCCTGTTGGATGGTAGTAGGGTAAACAGTGCATGGCTGGCCTTGCGGTTCTGCTCAGAGCTGCTCCCATTCCAGGCCGTGACGCCCCCAGCCAGGATACTCTCGAAGGTGCACAGTATCCTGGAGTCCATGCCGAACCTCTTCAGGGTGTAGAAGAAGAACAGGCGCTGTCTGGCGGATTTCACCACAGCGTCCGTGTGTGTGGTCCATATCAGGTCCTCGCTGATGTATACTCCAAGGTACCTGAAGCTGGCGACCCTCTCTACTGCCACCCCCTGGATGAAGATTATGATGAAGTGTGTGTTCTTTGTGTCCTTCTGAAGTCCACCACCATCTCCTTAATCGTTCAGCCAGAGGTTATTATTCCGACACCAAGAAGTTAGGGCTCCCTGTAGTGCATCTCATCGCTGTCCCTGATTCGGCCAATCATGATGGTGTCGTCAGCAAACTTGACAAACTTGATGATTTAGTTAGTTAGTTAGTTAGTTAGTTAGTTGCAAACAAATTAGACCAGGAATTTACAAATAAACAGAAAAATGATTAATTATAAATTAAAGGGGAAAAAAAGAAAAATAAATCAAATCAAGCAAAGGCACTGTACACCTTCAATATTTTTAGGGCAATTTTTTAAATGTAAAAATCCCAAAACAGATAAATTATCTGTTCCATCCATCTGTCTTTCCATTCTTCCATCTAAACTCTCTCTCTCTCTCTCTCTCTCTCTCTCTCTCTCTCTGTCCATCTCTCTTTCCTTCTATTTTTCTATTCTTCTATCTTTCTCTCCTTCTGTTTCCCCCTAAACTGTCTCTGTCTACATCCATGTATTTCCTTCCTCCTGTCTCTCTTTCTAAATGTCTTTGTAGTCTACCATCTGTCTTTCTCTCTCTCCTTCTATCCCCCCAAACATCTCTCTCCTTCCATCACTCTCTCATCTTCCAGTCTCTCCTATTCTCTCCTTCCACCTGTCTATCATCCTCTATCCATTTCTCCTTCAATCTTTCTTTCTCTTCTTCAATCTCTCTCTCCATCTATCTCTCTTTTCCACCTGTCTTTCTATCTCTATCCATTCATCTCTCATCTTCCACCTGTCTCTCGACCTCCCTGAATCTGTCTGTTTTCCTCATTTCTCTTTCCATTTGTCTTTCTATTCTTCCATTTCTCTCTCTCTCTCCTTTTATACATATCTCCCCTTAAACCGCCTCACTCCATCCATCTTTCTCTTTCTACTTGTTTCTTTCACCATCCATCTCTCCTTCTACATGTCTCACTCTATCTACTGTAGCTCTCTCTTTCCACCTATCTTTATATTCTGTTTCCCCCCTAAGCTGTCTTTCTGTCTTATTCCACCTGTCTCTCCCCTCTGTCAGTCTGTCTCTCTTCTTGCTTTTATTTCTTTCCATCTGTCTCTCTCTCTCTCCATCCATCTCACTCATTATACCTCTCTCTCTGTCTGTTTCTCAGACACTGAAGCAGACTCTCATCCAAGCACAGATCTTAAAGCTCTCTCTCTCTCAGTGGCTCACTAGCGGCTCACCTGGGATTTGAACTCATAGCCTCCAGGTCATCAGTGCAGTTTTTATTAGAAATGCAGCAGGAGTGTCGGAGAAAACGGTGAAAACGTGAATGGCGGCTCGTGAGAAGCTGCATTTACAGGCGCAGAGTGATAAAGTGTCAGTGGGACGTCTGACTGTGTTAAATCTCCCACATGAGACCCTCTGCAGCTCACACACTGTCACTAGGATGTTACACACACACACACACACACACACACACACACACACACACACACACACAC
>JAOTRR010000030.1:2065210-2067710 GCA_028570945.1 Gogo arcuatus
CACATTAATATTAATACTGTACATACAATATTAATATTCACGTGAATAATAATAATAATAATAATAATAATAATGAAATATATATATAACAGATTTTATTAGCTGTTTGGCTAAAATAAACTAATCTGACTGGAATTTGTTTTTTGGAGAGGATTATTCATAAACTCTATAAATATTCATAATCTTCAGTGCTAATCCTAGCAAGCTAGCAAACAAACACTAACATAACAGGATTTCGGAAAGAACTTTCAAATCCTATTGATGAATTCATTCATAAATATTAATAATTTACAGTGCTTACATTAGCTATTGAGTTAACAGAAGCTAACCTGACTGGATTTTTTTGTGTTCATTTAAAATCCTGTGCTAATGCTTGCCAACATAAGCTAACCTGACAGAGTTTCTGAAAGAATTTTCAAATCCTGCTGATGAATTCATTTCTAAATAATAATAATCACAATAATGCTCAGTGTGTATTGTAGCTAATGGGCTAACAGAAGCTAACCCGGTCTGGATTATTTTTCTTAAGATAATCTTTGTCATAAATATTCATAATCTTCAGCGCTAATCCTACCGAGCTAGTCAACATGGCTAGCTAACCTAACAGAATTTCTGAGAGAATGTTCAAATCTTATTGATAAAATCAGTCAGAAATATTAATAGTTTATAAGTTCTTACATTAGCTAGCAGGCTAAGTGAACATAACATAACACAATGTAACATAACATAACATAACATAAGTGAACCTGTCTGTGTGTGGGGTTTTTTTTTGAGGATTTTTAAGTTCATAAATCATAAATATTGATAATCTTGAATGCTAATCCTAGTGAGCTAGCAAACATAAGCAAACAATGTGATTTCTGAAAGAATTTTCAAATCTTACAGATAAATTCACTTATAAATATTAATAAATTTCAGTGTTTACATAAGCTAATGGGCTAGCATAAGCTAACAAAACTGGATTTTTTTTGACAGGATTTTTAAGTTCATAAATATTCATAAAATCCTAGTGATCTAGCAAACAACCACTAACATAACATTTCTAATTGGATTTTCAAATCCTAATTCACTCATTAATATTAGTAATTTTCAGGGGGTGTGTTAATCAATGGGCTAATGTGGCTGGAAATGTTTAGATAATTTTTAAATAATAAATTCCTAATCTTCAGTACTTGCAAGCTAGCAAACTTAAGCTAACATAAAATGATTTCTGAAAGAATTTTCAAATCCTACTGATAAATTAATTCACAAATATTAATAATTTTCAGTGCTTATGCAGTAGCAGGACTGGATTTTTTTTTTTTTAATTTAGGAGAGGATAGTGCTAATCCTAGCTAGCCGGCAAACAAACGCTAACATAACAGTATTTCTAACAGGATTTTCAAATGCTATTGATAAAAAACAGTCATAAATATTAATAGTTTATTTTAGAGCATTTTAAGTCATAAATATTCATAATCTTCAGCGCTAATCCTACCGAGCTAGTCAACAAGGCTAGCTAACCTAACAGAATTTCTGAGAGAATGTTCAAATCCTATTGATAAAATCAGTCATAAATATTAATAGTTTATTTTAAAGCATTTTAAGTCATAAATATTCATAATCTTCAGCGCTAATCCTACCGAGCTAGTCAACAAGGCTAGCTAACCTAACAGAATTTCTGAGAGAATGTTCAAATCCTATTGATAAAATCAGTCATAAATATTAATAGTTTATTTTAAAGCATTTTAAGTCATAAATATTCATGATCTTCAGTGCTAATCCTGGCTAGTTAGCAAATATAAGCTAACCTGACAGAATTTCTGGGAATATTTTTTTTAACTTAAATTTTTTTACACATTTCTAAGAGATAAATTTGTTCATAATATTTAATTTAATCAGTATTATTCACAAAAATATAATTTTCAGTGTATACAGTATGTTAAAAATCCAAAAATGTGAAAAGTTAAAATGGAATTTTGAAAAAACAAAAAAGCCAACAGTTTCCTCAGGGCCCTGCTTCAGCCATAACATCATACACTGTACCCCAGAAACACACACTTTACATCTTTCTATTCCGCACCGTGCCTGTTAGATCCTGCGTCGAGTGTTGATTGAATTCGATGTTTTCAGCGAGCAGGACTCAGTGGAGTTGAACATATTGAAGGTTAAAAGGAAAAGTAAATAGCATATCTTAAAAAAATACAGGTCACTCAGGAGTAGACTTCTCAGAGAGAAAAAGTATCAATAAATGTATAATTTCGTTGTACAAGTTGCATTAATATGGATGGAATTTTAAGAGTCAAGCTAAAACTTGTTTTTCTTCCAACACTTTTTCTTCTCATCTTCCTGCTGTTTTTTATACAGTGCCCTTGAGTGTACGATCGCCAGGAATGAACGAGAGAGAGAGATGAGCGAACGATAGTCAGTGCACTAGTGCTTGTAGACAGGAGAAAGACAAAGAGTCAGATGAGCGAATCACTGATCAGTTCAGGTTTGGTCCTTTTGTTCGTTTTGGTGA
>JAOTRR010000030.1:2072710-2076224 GCA_028570945.1 Gogo arcuatus
ACTCAACACTTAATGTGAAAATTGGCTATGCGAGAGATAATAAGGCCCCATTAACTCCTTCCATTAACATCCGTTTTCAGTGAAGGGATCATAGTAAACACTGTATCAGGCTGCTAAAAATGATTAAAGGTGTGGGAGTCGAATAAAAAAAAAATACCCTGGAAAACCTCTAGGACATCATTTTAAAAAATAACGATTTAAGCCATCACCTTAGAACTTAGAACAAGTCAATTACATGGCTGAGGAAACATTTGGAAAACTGCGTTACGACCTTAAAGCTTCTTTGTGTTTGGAATATCTTCTTGTCAGACATTTTATAGATGCTCCGCTTCACTCTGAAATCAGTAAGCGCACAGGACAGCCAGGTAATTCCCCTGTGAGCAATGTAACACATTGTGAAACACAGCAAAAGCAGAATAAACACTGGCCATGCTTTTCCCTGATCGTAAAAAACCCTTTCACGTACAAAACCTGATAATGTATCAGATAAAAACAACGTTATAGATAAGGAATTTTCATTCCCGCTCAGTCTTCCGTAACGGTAAGATAACAAGTGTCGTGTTTTCCAACTTGACTGGATTTAACAGGATGCTACGGAGCTCGAACCTCCACGAGACGTGTAAAACACGCGAGACTGGATATGACATATGATTCATTCCGATTTCCAGCCGATGAGTGTTCAGATTATATACAGTAGGTGTCAGTAGTTCTGTCGCAATATCACTGCGTCATTACATTACATTACAGGCATTTAGCAGATGCTCTTATCCAGAGCGACGTACAACAAGTACAAGTACATCATCATTTACGCAGTGTTTAAAAGGGCATTAACACTTGTAGTAGACCATTTTGGTGCCAGCAGGTAATGTGGCCGTGCTCCTTTCCTCCAGCTACCACCACAAGTAAATTTCAGACCTGTGGTAAACACCAGCAACATCACAACTGTCACAACCCGTTGATCCACTGGTTCTGAAGCAAAAGTTTACTGTTAATGTTACCAGGTTGCCAGTGGACAGATTAACGTTTCAACGTTACCATTCTGCTCCCATTCACACACACACACACACACACACACACACACCATTACAGCATAATAACAGTAAGTAAACAGGTTTCAGTGTCAGTGTGAATGAATTATAAATCGTTCCTGGTGAAAGCTGGACGCAGAATTATCGACACTAATTGAGACAGGTTTGTCTCAATCCTACAGAATCTTTACCTGAAGCTTTACATAATGACTCAAGTAGATGTTTTTTTTTTACAAAGAAAAACAGGACAGTAAAAGTGCTCTTTTTCTTAAATCTGTATGAGCTGACTTAATTTTGTACATGATGTAATGAATAACACACTCCAGACCGTGCTGTTATACAAACATAATGCATGCTGGAGGGATTTGATGCGACATGAGGTGGAAGTCAAATCCCACAGAGTGCGTGATTTTTGTACAACAGCACAGTCTGGAGTGTGTTATTCCGGTTATACCATGGCGATTTGCCAGTGGTTACAATATTTCGTTTATTAACGAACGACACGCTGCACATTTTAACGGCTTATAGTTAGATTTAAAGTTGCAGAACATCTGAGAGGCGAGTTAGTTCCAGCTTTGCTCTCTCTTCCTCTAAATGTTAAATAAACAGTAAACTTGAGCAAAAAAACTTCACCACATCAACAATTATAAGAATTACTTTGTTAAACAACGACCCATTTTGAAGTCTGTTTATTATTAGTCTTGAATTATGTGGAGCGTCTGCCGTACACGTCCCTGCGTATGAGCTGTTACTACAGAAATAAAATATATTAGAACGAGTGCATTAATGTTTATGTTACAGCCAGAAATACCTGTGCTGTCATACAAAAACAATGCATACCTTCTAACCAATCAGATTCGAGCATTCTACTGCGCTGTGGTATAAAGTGTTATAATCGAGCTATCAAGCAGCTGAATGGTGTAGATTACAAAGTTATCGATGCTAATATCAGAGCTTAGAAGTTCAAAACGTCATTGCAAAGAAAACCAGGACAGCGAAGGCACTCTTAACATTCTCATAAATCAGTATGGGGTGAATTTTGCATGTTTATAGTGATAGATGAATGCCCATGACAGCTTGCTAATGCTAACGCTAGTTATCTAGTAAATCTTAGGTTCTGGGGGTGGGGCTTTTTGTACATGGGCAGGAATGGAGGGTGGACTCAGGGAGTAAAAAAAATCCCCACCTATTTAAGCAATCTTAGCATGTCAAATTCTGATACATCTTGCCTGATGCTCTTTTTATTTACTGCATTTATTTTTTTGTCTCATCAAATGGTTCACTATAATTTGTTTGCATAAAATTATAATTAAGTCCTTCCTCAGAAGGGAAAGTAAAGTGCAGACTGTATAATAAACAATATTGTGATTAATGTGGTCTCGGGGAGTTTTTCCTTGCCACTCTCACCTCTGACTTTGTGACAGTGTGTAGTGTCAAAACTCATATATGAAAATATTAAATTACTGAATTAATTACTGTATCAGGATAGAAAATGAAATGCAGCCTGAAGAAGGAAACGGTGTTTTGTTTTGTTGTAATACAATGCTACATAAAAGAAAGAGACAATTAAAAAAAGACTAATACAATGAAATAAATCTGGGTCTTATATATCTTCAGTATAATTTGCTGCATAAACAGCTGTAATTATCACAGTATTCTCTGCAAATTCTGGTTTAATTTGTAGGATTCAACCAGCTGAATGCCCTGCCCTTTCCCTCTGCCTTTCTAAGTGTGTATTAGAACATATGGTGGCAGTCATGTTCCCATATTGTACTTCCAATACTTACATTCATGCTCCCTTGTTTTATCTCGTGCTAAGTAATAAGTACGATCCTCCATTTTACACAATTTGGGTTCTCAAACTTGTTAACCAGCACCAGCAAACACTGATTCCTCTTCGTTCTTCTTCCTTGTCTTCCTTTCTTCTTCTTCATCTTCCTGCTGGTGCTTCCTTCCAGATTCACACTGCCTCTTGTAAAAACGTGAAACGTAGCAGGTCCTTTCTAGAGGTAGCTGCGCAACATGGCGGCTCCGTGGAAGTGGATCCGTGCTCTACGTAGATATAAAGGGCTCATTCTAAGCTTATGAAAATGCAACAATTCACAGTTACATGAAAACATACTTATGAATGCTATATTCCATTTCTGCTAAAGCCACCTAAGCCACCTAAATCCTACATAATGCACCTTTAACAATATGTTTTCATTATGCAGCAGCTTATAAAATAGCACTTGATCCGGCACATACAGTATTATTATGTTGCATTTTATTATTTTTTTTAGATTGTGTCCCAACAATTACCGTATGCACACGATTTAAAGAAGCAACGAGACACCAAATCGAGGTCATGAAACCATAATGTGTGTGTAGGATAGAATCGATTTTATCATGCTTTTAATTCGCTACTTGGATTTGTATAAATATATAGGCGCTGCCTAAAAGCGGAGCTCCCGATGAGTGTAAAATGTGTTAGTAAATAATCCCAC
>JAOTRR010000030.1:2138618-2149522 GCA_028570945.1 Gogo arcuatus
TATAAATAGTAAAACCAGAGAAACTGATCATTTTGCAGTGGTCTCTTCATTTTTTCCAGAGCTGTATATTCACTCTCCTGGTAGCCTGATTAAACTTTACATTCTGAATGAGGCACCTCGAAGAGAAAAATTTAGCTGAAGAATTTTTTTTTGCTAATTCTCTAACTCTTCGCAGCAGTTAGCTTCATGGTCGATTGTATATCTTATCCAGTGTTCAAACTTTATAATCTGCCATTAAAACTAAACAGCATAACAAGGGGACTTGATGAGCAAACATTAGCTGGAGAATAATTTTTTTGCTAGTTTGCTAACACCTCACAGCTTCTCGCTAGGTTGGATATCGTGTCCAATCTCCACTCCAGGCAGCCTGTTAAAACCTTTTAAATAGAGGAAGGCCACTTGAGGAGCCTATCTCATTCATCCAGGTGCCTACAGGGTTCCTGATAAGTATCGCACCCGCATCGAGAACAACACAGCGTCGCATTGAGAGTGTGTAATCAGCCAGCGTGGCTTCCACCTCACCACTGACGGATCACCCGTGATAGCCATCTCACACCGCTAACCAGCCGTCCTACACACACGCTCAGGACACACAGACAAGGAACGAGGCGCTGTTTACTTTAGAATAGAGAGGTGATTATGAATGAATGAATGGATGTTGTGTGTGTGTGTGTGTGTGTTCATAAATAAATGATGTGGCTCACTAGTTGTTACAAAGCTTTCGTTCTGGGTTTTTTGTGTCTCCAGACACACAGTAATGACTTTTGTGTAATGTTAAACAAATTGAATGCCGTGAAACAACAAAAGCGCAGGCGGCGCTGTGGTTAGAGTGGTTGGCGTTTGCTAGCCGTGCTAATATACCTAGCGTCTACACCTGCACTGGTCATGTAGATAGATAGATCGATAGATCGATAGATAGATAGATAGATAGATAGATAGAGTATACTATATATGCGGCTTAAATTAATGCGCTCGTTCTGATACGTTCGCGTTTCTATAGTAACAACTTAACATGACTTGTGTAACAGTTGCTATGTTGATGTTTTGCTGTAAGTAAAAAAATGTGTTTATGTAACATTTATGGACGGAGTGTCCAGTGTCAGCGCTTTGTAACAGTCTGAGGTAAAGTTGAGGTAAAGCTTTCCCGACATTTTCAGGACAGAGGAATTTGCATTTTGTATTTTGCATGTTTTTTTTTTATAACATGGTAACAAGCTGCATAAACAGATAGAGAGATAAAAAAGAAGTTGTTGAGGGGAACGACTGTTTCTACCTGCTATAACGTAAGTGAGAACAGGAAGTAACTTGTCTCACGGACGTTCCAAACCAGTAAACGTAACCATGAACGGATAAAACAAAATATGACATTTATTCATTAATAAATAATTAAAACGTTGTAACAGTTAGCAAGTTGCTGTGGTATGAAAGGAATAAAACACCACAGGAAGTGGTGTTGTAAATAAATAATAAACTTCTGCTTCTTCATGGATTATTTTCCGATAACAGCACAGCCCTTCAGTACGTACAGTATCTACCTCTCTGCGTGTGACAGCTACCCCGCCTGGCTTTTAGGTGGTATTTTTTTTCTCCACAGTGATTAATTGAAGCTCAGATTCTAACCCTAGAATCTGATCCACTCACCCGAGGGCGGGTTTACACAACCCATCTGCAGAACACCCCGAGTTTCTCGCCTACGTAACGCATCACTCCGATAGACACGAAGAAACGTTTCTTCCAAAAGCAAAGTCAAAGCTAATGTCCTGCGCTAACAACTTACACAGGGACGTGTACAGCACACGCTATACATAAATGGATTAAAAACGTGTGTAATCATTGATATGGTGAAGTTTTCTTTAAAGGAAAGGTTTATTTATTTATTTATTTATTTATGGAAGGAGTCTCCAGTGTCAGCGCTTTGTAACAGTCAAAACTAAAGCTGTATATTTTCTAAGATCATCTAGACAGAGGTATTAACGCTTTGTGGTTTCTCAGCAACATGATGAGCTGTGCTTTTTTTGTCTTATTATCTTCAAGAGAGAGAAGAGTGAGCCTGGTGATGGAGCGACTGTTTATAACTGCTATAACGTAAGTGATAATAAGTGTTGCTCATTAATAAATAAGAAATTGGAGAGGAATAAAACACATCAGGTTGTGTTTGTTGTGTTGTTAAAGGAATATAATCTTAGAAACCTCAGGGTGGTGACAGTGACTCCACTTCATCACACCATCACGTCGTTGATTACTTTCCTACTACAGCATGACACAGAGTGTATTATTCCTTACCTAATACACACTCAGCAAGGATAAGTGCTTTAAGAAAAATATTTTCTACTCCATTATACCAAAGACGCGCAGTGAAAGGTTAGCGATGGAAAGTTGGGCGTGGCCAAAGTTATTTTTGCAGCTGACCTCATTGCATATGTATTTGTAGGAGGGTCCCTTTCAGAGTGCAAAATTTGAGGGAGGAGAATATTTAAATGAATCATGCAACATGATTTACTAAAGTTTGTGTTAATCAGTTTACTGCTAATTGTGCATTACTTAACACTGAGATCGAGCACATGCAGAATAGATTTTTGTTTGCTCAGATTAGGTGAATATTTTTCTCTTCAAAATATACCTAATTTATGTGCTTGTGAAACCCACGGTGCGCTCTAGGCGTGTAACGATTCGCCCGATTCAGAATTCGATGCATAATATTGGGTTCATGATTCGATTTTCCCATGATATTTTTGGAAAAAAAATTAAATGAAGAAAATTTTATTACCAAAAAAAATGCAGCATTTATTTTCCTATTCTTTATCAACTTAAATATTCCTTTTGTTAAATTAGAAAAAAAACACTTTAATTTCATTTTCTTAATAACCAGCAATAATTATTTACCACATTTGTGAATGTTGGAGTAAAATATAATAGCCTGTTAACTAAAATATTCCTTTGATTAAAAATGGAAAAAGTTAATAACAAATAGGCCTTTTCTTAATAAACTGTTATGAACATCTGTTCTGCCTCCATTTGCTTCTCTTTTCTTTATTTTTTAGCAGTCTGTAAAAAGAGAGCTTCAATTTCTTGTTAAATCTATTTGTACAGTCAATCACACAACAGCTCTTTCACATTTTACATCTGTTTTTGTGTATTTTTATGGCATTAGAGCTGTGTAACTTCCGCCTACGGCGAAGTCGTGTGTATTCCCGCTACTTATTGTACATTATTGCACCTTCTGCTGTCTAAACAACACAATTACAGCTAGGAAAAACTACACAGCCTGATAATAATCATGATTCATTTTTTATTTCATCCATTCAAATTGTCATAAATTTGTATTGCAATTTATCATCACATGATATATTGTTACATGCCTACATCGTTACAGGAATGAGGCACAAAAAAGAGAACGTGTGGTAGAAGTGAGAGAATTTTCTCCACTCGTGTTGATTTATTTGCAATGCCAGAGTTAGACGTTATCAGGACATATCGATTGCCAAGGTACTTTGTTGTGTAGTTTGAGACTCTACGCTAATTTGCGCTGCTCTTTGTATATTGTTTTGGTCGTTATTAAATTGAACTGACTGCGTCTGTGTTCATTAATTCGCACATTGTTACTAGATCACCTGCAGAATTGTCCACTCCCGTTGGCGCTGTTTTTATTATGGCCTCATGCTAATTTGCTCTGCTTAGTCGATCTGGCACATGGTGTGTTAAGGTTAGAGTGGAAGAACTCGAGTGTCCTGCACAGAGCCCTGACTGAACTCAACCCCACTGAACACCAACTGCACCCCAGACCTCCTCATCCAACACCAGTGTCTGATCTCACTAATGCTCTTGTAGCTCAATGAACACAAATCCCTACAGCCACGCCCCTAAATCTAGTCTATCTTCACAGAAGAGTGGAGCTCATTATAACAGCAAAGAGGGAATAAATCTGGAATGGGATGTTCAACCAGGACCTGTATAGGTGTGACGGTCAGGTGTCCACAAACTTTTGGCCATATAGTGTATGTAGAGGAATATACATAAAAATAATCAGTGATGGTGATATGGTGAAATGGAGTTACTGTTAAGTTGATTATTATTAGTGTTTTATTTCTCGTACACCACAGCAATGCTTTTTATTTATTAAAAAACATCATACTTTTTTTATCCATTTATAGTTACATTCGATGTTGTAGAATGTCCGAGAGACAAGTTAGTTCCTGTTCTCACTCATGTTATCGCAGCTATAAGCAGTCATTCTCTCTCCAGCCTCTCTTTTTTCTCTCTCTTGAAGTTAATAAGACAAAAAAAGCTGTTGGTTGTGTTACTGAGAAACCGTGAAGTGTAAGCTCCTTTCCTGAAGATGTCACAAAACGTAAAGTTACAGCTTTACCTCTGACACTGGAGACTCCTCCCATAAAAGTTAAATAAACACATTTCTACTTACAGAAAACTTCACCATATCAGCTATTTTTAAAATCTGTTTATTATTAGTGGAGCGTCGGCTGTACAAGTCCCTGTGAATGAGCTGTTGCTATAGAAACGATAATGTACAGTATCCACTCTTTGGTTGCTGTAAAAAAAAAAAAAATTCATTTTAATAATGAATAATGGCTTTCATTGTTGGTGGTAATCATCTGAAACACTCTGAAAGCTGATTTTCCTTTAATATTACATTTTTACTGATAATTAACTTGTGCTCACTGCATAAGCCTTTCATGCCTTAAATAAACTTAACCAAGTACCCCAGTGGTGCCTGTTTTAAGTCATTAGACGTCTTAACAAAGTCAGGGGGGATGCAAACTTTTGAGCTTGCTTATAAAGATAACTGGACACAGACATGCTTAGTTACACTCATTTGTTGTAAGGTTTATGTTTTTTTATTAGAAAACGTTAGTAAATTAGCATGATTTATATGATTTGGATGTAAACTGTGGAACAGATGCATGTTTTTCAAGGGGGGAGGGGGGTGTAAACTTTTGCACAAACGTGTATATGTGTAGGAATTTCACAGACAGGGTCGCTGTCCTCCCATCCGTCTTTCCAGGTGAGTGTGACAGCGCACATTGTTCAATAATAAATGGTCTGGAGCTCCACCTGATACCGAACAGAGACGGAGAGATGCGCAGAGAGATGGAGAGAAAGGAGAGAAAGACGAGTTCCTCTCTCCTGCGGCTTTCTCTTACATCTGTTCCGTTCTGTCCTTTCTGTACCAACGTTCTCGGGACAAAGGCAGGCTGTGATCGGCCTCCTGCGTGAACATGATCTGAGAGGCTACGGTTTCAGCGCTCGCATGCAGAGACACGGAGATGCACAGAGACGACTGGGGAGGTCTCGTCATAACTCACTCGTTTCATCCCTCTGTTACGCAACTATGCTTTCATGTCAACACGGTGTCCCAGGAAATAATCATTCTCACAGCCGAGACGGATTTCGTTCTGTTTCTTATGAACGATGGTTAGCTACTAGAGCTGTTCTGGCCTCTCATCCACGCCGGCTGATCTGTAATCATCATCATCATCATCATCATCATCATCATGTGAAGTAAATGAACAGAGAAAGAAAGAAACCATAGTTTTCAAAACAAAAGAAAAAAATGAGATATATATCAAATAATAGTAGTGATAGAAATTAGATAATAATACAAATATAAATAAAATAGATATATTAAATATATCATTTAAAACATTGAATATTTAAAATATATCTAATAAAATATGTATAAAATGATAAAAAATAGAATCAAATAGTTTTAATATAATAATTTATACCAATAAATCATGTATTAAGTTTGTTTATTATAAAAAAAAAATATTTTTTATTTATTTTATTTTATTATTAAATATAATAAACAAAAGTAACGCCAGTAATTGAAAGGCAAATAATAAAAGCTAGTTAAATGCTAAAAGGATGGTAGATGGAGCCTGACGAATGTTTATTGGTAAAATCTCAAATTAAAGTTTATTTTCCAGAGGCTGGATTCTTTACCCGAACTGTAGAAATGATTTGGTGTCTGAAATTTTCCACTGAAGCTACAAGAAATGGAAATCTGTGCCATCCAGAATATTTTCCATTGATAAATACACGACCAAATTTTCATAAACTAGCTTCAAACAACGTCATTAAACGGCAGAATCACGTTTTTAAAATATCTAACTTCTAACCTTTGGAGGCGGGTCTTAGTGGGTGGAGTTATATAGCCTAAATATTTTTTTGTATATATGTAGATTATATGAAGTTCCACTGTGAACTAAACCACATGTGCACGTCTTATAGACAGACGAACAGACAGACAGATTTATGAGTAATACAAGCATTTCTCCTCCACGCCTCACTCAATCAGATCAGTGTGTGTGTGTGTGTGTGTGTGTGTGTGTGTGTGTGTGTGTGTGAATGAGGAGAAACAGAGTGGATTTGTGTTTTCAGTTCTGCTTCTTTTCCCTCTTTAACCCCTCACTGTGACGGAGGTGAATGTGCTCCGTCTCGGCACATGTCTCACAGCGGGACGGCCTGTCCGCTCCCTCCTCGTAGCCATGTTCTTGCGGTGACCTTTGACCCTGGCTTTATACAGTGCAGTGGGCCAGAGACACCCACAGAAGCCACACCTCCTGATCCTATAGGTCACTTCAGCTGTCATTCACACACTGAGGTGATAAAACGCTAACGGATCTGAGCGAAGGAAAAACTTCAGACGGTTCTGCACTTCGCTCGGACGCATGAAGCTTTAGAACAGTTTTGTTTTTTTTGTTGTTTTTTTTAGGAAATATATTGGAAAAATAAATATTTTCTAGTTTTTGGTGTTTTTGGTGTTTTTGTGAAATCTGGACCCAGTTTCTGAAGTTCAGCAGAGACCCGAAACCTCTTTATTTCTGGACCTCATTCTAAATTCTAGCCCTCTATTTGCATATTATTTGCATACCATACATACCATACTCTGATAGGCCTGTGATTTTCAATCAATATACAGTGCAAGAGAGTGCAACTTGAGGCCACGCCTACTTTACTGGGACTGAATCCACAATTATACACCTTCTTCAGTAGAACTGACAGGTAGAGAGGCCATGCCTCCTTCACTGGGACTGAAACACAGAGGCCACGCCTCTTTTAATGTTTCTGAATCCACATTTCTACGCCTCCTTCACTAGAACTGACAGGTAGAGAGGCCATGCCTCCTTTACTGAGACTGACAGGTACAGAAACCATGCCTCCTTCACTGGGACTGAAACAGAAAGGCCACGCCTCCTTTCATGTTCCTAAAGCCACATATCTACACCTCCTTCACTAGAACTGACAAGTAGAGAGGCCACGCCTCCTTCAGTAAGCCTGAAACACAGAGGCCAGGCTTCCTTTAATGGGGTTTGAATAACAAAGACCACACCTCCTTCACTGTAACTAACTGATACAGAGGCCACACCCCCTTCACTAGGACTGAAACACAGAAGCCACGCCTCTTTTAATCAGTCTGAATCATATAGACAACACTTTCTTTACTGGAACTGACAGACACAGAAGCCCTGCCTCCTTTAATGTGTCTGAATTAAAAAGACCACACCTTCTTTACTGGAACTGATCCTTCACTGAGACTGACAGGCTTATAGGCCACGCCTCCTTTACAGAAACTGAAAGACAGACATCACAGCTTATATATGCTCACTACGTGTGGTATCAGAAGAATAAAACACTCTGGGATGTGTTGTTTTAGGAAAATAATCAACTTCAGTGTGGTAACAGTAACACTGCTTAATCCCACTACTTAGTCATTGATTATTTTCCTTTAACAGCACAACACAGAGTGTGTTATTCCTTTCCTAAACTGATAGCTTTAAAATGTGAGAAAATAAAGTATACCATGCATACAAGTAGATCATTATTAAAAATGTCAATTGAAGATTTGAATGAGATTTTTTTCCATTGAATATGTAATTATTATAAAACCTGAACAGCAGATAAACACAAATGAGGACGCGTGTGAGCATATGAGCGTGCACATGGGATAACGTGACATGGCACAGCGCGATGAGCAGGCAGGCTGAGTGAATAAACACCTCGGCTCTTTCCTGTCCGTGAACCTTACGCCACCCCTGTGTGCATGGGAACGTGAGCTGAGCAAAGTGATCCTGGACCACCTGCTCCTTTCCTCTGAAAGCCATCTCCACTATCATAACACAGGGCCAAGGAAAGGGCACTGTCTCCGCCCGCCATGGGGCTCTCGGGGGCCTAAAGCGGCCCGACAGCTGAGGCGTAATTGGCTGTAATGAATCCTAATAGTGGAAGCGCAGGGCTAGGTTTCACAGTCCTGGAATAAACGGATGGTGAGTTATGCGTGAGCTGCTTAGGCATCGTTCCAGCTCTTTTAGCGCTGTGATGAACAAAGCATGTTAGCAACATGGCCTCGGAATTTGCAGCCGTCAAAGCTGAGGAACATCAATGCTGGATGGTCATTTTAATTTTTTTTGGGGGGGGATGATGGAGAGTGCAATTTGGCCTTGAGGGACCTGGCGAAGATGATGTTACTGTCATTATCACCCTATCAATCAGGAGGACTGAAATGGCTGCCATTTGCGACGTCCTGGTGGTCCACAGCCATGCTACTGGCTGTCTTCCACTTACAGGGTCGAGAGAATGCTGTGAGGGTCAGCCTCTGAAAAGTTCCTCTGGACATCAGAGTGACTGCGGTGAGAGGAAAAAACGGTTCCTCAACCGTTCTTCAGATTGATCAGGAACTGTCTCTGATAGAGAAGCACTGTTTTTTATGGTTCTCTAAATAACCCTTAATGTTCTAGATTATCTTTTCAAGATGGATTCAAGCAGGATTAAAATCTTAGAAATAGCCAGAAAGAATTACGTAACCCCATGTCTCTGTGTGTAAAACTAATCCCACCTGAATAGGGCTAAAAAGGAGACAGATTTGGAAGCAAACAAAAAGGGAACAAAAATACAACATTAACAGACTTTCTGAGTTCACTGCAACATATCATCAACAAATCAGATGATGAAGAGTTACAGCACATTGTGAATACCACAGCAACTTTTCAACAGCAAATTTAATATTGTGGAATGTCCACAGGGCAAGTTAGTCCCTGTTAGAGACGACACAATCCCACTTTTTCTTTTTTCCAGTCCGAAACCGATACGACA
The DNA here is from genome assembly GCA_028570945.1 of Gogo arcuatus. Classification (NCBI taxonomy): domain Eukaryota; kingdom Metazoa; phylum Chordata; class Actinopteri; order Siluriformes; family Anchariidae; genus Gogo; species Gogo arcuatus. Next base: position 2,147,730 of record JAOTRR010000030.1, read on the forward strand.
CCAGCGTATTAGAGAGCTGAGGCGGGGGTAATATACTGAGGGAAAAAAGCTTTCCGAGATAGGTCATTTACAAAAAAATCATTTAGAAAATCATTTACAAAAGTCATTTAGAAAAAAAAGGGATATTCTCCGAGATTATATATTCATAAATTTGCGAGAAAAAAACTCAGAAATTCCAAGATTAAAAAGTCACAATTTTACGAAAAATAAACTTGGAAAAATAGTGTTTTTTTTCAAGGAAAAGATTGGATCAACATCATCACACCACAGATGCCATGGCTGAGCTGAGAGTTATAGGAAATGAAGTCTTTCCTTCTTGATTGCAAAAGAAGAATAAAACACTAAAAGATTATCATCCGCATTTCCCAGAATGCACTGCAGCCAGGAAGCACGATAGTTTTTTCTCATAAATTTCTGACTTCTTAATCTCGTATTTTTTCTCTGAATTTCTGAGTTTTTTTCTTGCAAATTTATGCCTTTATAATCTCTGAGAATATCCGAGATTGTTCTCTTAAATGTATGACTTTAATCTCTGAAAATCTGCGGGTTTTTTTCTCAGAATATTTTTTTATACCTATAATGGCCCTAGTACTCCGTCGAATAATACTGACGCTTTGAGTATTTCTGTTTGTAAATGAGCAAGACAGAAAGAAAGAAAAAAAGGCATAAGAAAGTGAGAGACGTTGAAAAGGAGAGAGACGGAGACAAAAGACGGAAAATAAGGAGTGAAAGTCAGAACTATGGAGAACAAGAAAGACAGAGGGACAGAGATGGAGAGAAAGAGTAAGAGAGAGAGAGACCGAAGCAAAAGACAGAAAGAGAGAGAAAGAGGGACAGAATGGTAGAAAGAAAAAACATTAATGGTGAAAACAGTAGATACAGAAACCAGGAAAGAGAGAGAGAGAGAAATCATGGATAGAGAGAAAAAAAGAAAATAAAAGTCATCTTTCAGCAAATAAATCTCTCCATCATAAATCTGCAGTGGTGGAGTGTTGTGTGTTTATAATCCCGAGCTGCAGTGGAGCTGCTCTTTCAGACGCCCGAGACTGGACGACTTTCTCGCTCTCCTGGGGGTTTCAGGAGGAGACGGGGGGCAACAAGGCCACCCATATGGAGAGCAGCTGATTTTTTAAACATAGATTTCCACACACACTCACACGTATTGTAAATACACACAGGTCCGAGGCAGATCCTGAGAGGTGGCTCCAGTGGCTCTGACTAACATCTTTAAATCACTCGCTGTGTTTTTCTAGAGATGCTTTAGCTTATTTTTATACAGAGGTGCCAATATTTACGGTTTAGCCATAGCATTTACGATTTTTCATGCCTTATTATGGTGATATGGGAAAAGAAAATCCCACGCTTTCTGCTTTTAAAAGAATGAGCAAATCAGGTTTATTGATGATGCACTGAAGGGGAAAAGACACAGGACGTGAAAGTGTGTGCTTTTGTTTCCCGTAACATTTACTTTCTCTCCATTATGACTTTATCGAGTTCAACTTACGAAGGTGAAGTTAAGTGGGCGGGAATGTGGTTTCTGTGGTTGGTAAAGAAAATGTAGCAGAACTTTGCCTCATTGCTTGGTGCACATCTGATTTTATTCTTGGGCAAATTTTCTCTCTGTCTGCTACAAATCTCTTGATGGGTGCCAATAATTTTGCAGTTGACTCAAATACATGCCAGAATGTCCAGAAGTTCACATCGTGCTATGCACACACTACAGGCATGTTTAAATGCTGCACACACACAGACACACACACACACACACACACACACACACACACACACACACA
>JAOTRR010000030.1:2287514-2298876 GCA_028570945.1 Gogo arcuatus
TCACACCATCACAGAGTCTCAGAGCTCCTGCAACCATGTGCTGGCACTCCCTCCCGTCAGCCAATCACAGAGCAGCGCTGCCAGGCAGTGAAAAAAACTCAGAGCATGGAAAAAAAAAAGAAAAGAAAAAAGTGTCTTGAAGAAAACTGTGGGTGTTACTAAATATAGCGTTAAATCTGTTCCAATAGTTATGCTCACAGAGCTTAAAGAACAACAAGCAATCTGTTTCAGCTCCATTGCTGACACCATGGAACCTGTGTGTGTGTGTGTGTGTGTGTGTAAGTGTGTGTGTTAGCATCTAAAGCAGCGGGGATGATGATGAGGATACAAGACAGCCTCTGGGTGACTGACAGACTAGAGAATTGACCACAAAACAGCACTACACTCACTCACACACACACGCACACGTCACTATTTATTGCTCTCTACACTCACTCACTCACTCACACACGTCACTATTTACTGCTCTCTACACTCACTCACTCACACACACACACTCTCTCACACACACACACTTTCTCACTCACTTTCCTTTTAGTCTCTCTCTCTCTCTCTCACTTAATAGCTCCACCCATATTAGTATAAGGTCTATTATTAAGAAAAGCCCCGCCTTTATCAATAAAATCCCATATAATCCCTTAGGAATATAAGCCCTGCCCTCATTAACAAAAGCCCACCCATAACAACTTAAACCCCATCCATTTTAACAGAAGCCCCACCCACATTTATATAAGCCTTATTAACAAAAGCCCCAGCCTTAATAACGTAAGCCCCACCCACATTAATATAAGGTATATGCATATATTAACATAAGCTCCACCCGTATTACCAACAGCTTCACTTTTTAAAATCCAAATGTCAGACAAATGTCAAAGATCATTTAACAAAAAGTCAAAATTTATTCCAGAAACATTAGTTTCCTTGTTTAAGTAGAAATGATGATGATGATGATTACTTATAATTGTTTTTGTATTGCATTTATTATAAATATAACAAATTTACAACAAATAAGAGCATCAATATTCTCAACAATGACTAAATGACTAAGCTAATAATTTTACTATTATTTAATCTATGAACATAATGAGCAATAAGGTAACCAATAATAAATATACTGTATTTCTATGTTTAAAACACAACACCTTTTTGATATCATCATGATACTGAAAAACATCACAAGCAATGTCTCTCCTGCTGGGATTCTACTAAAACACAGTGTGTGTGAAGATTATCGTGCACATTAACGTGCTGAATATCGCTATACATCAGCACAACCCATAACACTTCAGAAAGCTCATACAGGCAAGGACACTGGGGTGGGGGTGAAGGAACCGCGAGCCAGCGAGCTATACCTGCCAAACAACCCGGCTCTCGCTCTCACTTCTCACACTCGGCTGGAAAAGCCATAAACATTACAAGAAGAGATATTAATTAAGCATGAAACTGCAAGTCTTTTTTTAATAAGTGGGCCAAATACAAGCCCTTGGCTGCAAAACAGCTTCGATTTCATTGATTTATAGCCGAGAGCCACTACAATTCCAACAACTGTAATTACTGGACTAAAGATGAGACTTAAAAAAAAAAAAAATCAAGTTCAGGACACAGCCACATCGTAAATCATTCACTGCTGATCCATCAGTCTACCGGATAATACTAATGATGGTGAGGAAAAACAGTGAAAGGAGGTTTTTTTAAGCAATAGTTCAGCCAAAATTGACATTCACAATCCCTCCTCTTTTACCCAACATGTCACTGATTAGCCAAGACATGATGTCAAAATGTCTGAACCCTGCGTCTTTAATTTGGTCCTGAAGCTAAGAGGTTAATTTTGGTAAGTCAGGCAAAGTGTATAAACATCGCATAACTATGTGATCTTACCTGCCACATTTTCATGCACATCAGCATGCCGTGTTTATCCTCCGGGATTAAAGAGCAGGTCAGCGTCTGACTCTCCAACTCCATCACCTTTATCTACAGGACGAGAGGAAGGAATCAGGAGGAAACTTATACTGCTGTACGAATGCAAAACATAGTGACTACAGTTTGGGTCAAAATGATTTTGACATGTGGCAAATTCTCCCAACATTTTGAAGAGAATAATATAGCAATAGCTTGTAAATATTTACATTAAAATCTAAAATAGCTGCATTATTAAGTCAGTAAGGAAGGAATAACGGCCGTGTTGTGCATTTATAGAAAAATAATCAACGAAAAGGTGGCATGATGAAGCAGTTACTGTTAACGCCACAGAGTTGATTATTTTCCTATATAAGCATGTTCCAAAGTGTTTTATTTCTCTTACACTACATCAAACTTTTTATCTGTTTTGAGTTACATATCATTTACGTTATAGCAGCTATGAACAATCATTCCCGCACCACCATCGCTTTTATTCCAAAACACAGCTTGTCATGTTACTGAGAAACGGCAAAGCAAAGCAAAGCGTAAACTTGTCTGTCCTGAAGATGTCGGGAAACTTACTGACTGTTACAAAGCACTGACACTGGAGACTCCTTCCATAAATGTTAAATTAAATAAATCTCCCTTTACAAAAAACTTGAGATTACTATAGAAACAATAAGGTATTGCACTACTGTCAAAGATGCTGTTACAGAAACCTGATCACCAACCTGTGACCAATCATATTCAAGAATTCAACAATGCTGTGGTGTAAATTTGGTGTCTCAGTGTCAGTTTTTCTGACTTGTGTGAGGGAAAAGTGGTGCATAATTCAAGCAATTCAAGAATGTTCTTTTGTGATATCCCATATATTGCAACCAGAGGTGTTCAAATCCCCATAAAGTTACATATTGCAGCTTTAAAAAAAGCTTAATATATTTTTTTAAAGTCTACACATCTCCAGTTTTCTATAATACAATAAAGAAAATGAATACTAGGTTATTCCCTGCTTTTCCTTTTCCTATTGCGAAAAAAAATCATGTACGTTAAGTTTAACCTTGCAGATTTTACCACCAAAACATTACCACCATCCAAACGCTGTTGGATTTTTGTTTTTGTTGCTACTGAGGCATTTTCGCGCTGTCGATAAAATGAGCATGTTCGCCAACAGCCCGTGCTGTTTTCTGCTTCATCAAGTCTTGACTTGATATTTTGGCTCTAAACAGAAGTGAATGAGTTGTAAGACACCACAGTAGAAGAATAAGCCTTTTTTTCCTGTACAGCCATGTTATAACAACTGTTAGATTGTTGTATATAAGCCACAGGCTAAAATCTTATGCCATTAGCCATATGGTTTATTATCAGCCCAAGATAACCTGTGATTACAGTCAGTGTGTACAACACACACATAACATGTGCCACAGCTTTAGGCACATGCACATACATTTCCCATCTACAGGTATACACTCTGATTAGAACCACAAACCATAATGATGTGTGAGTGAGTGAAGGGTTGAGGCCAACGCTCCAGGGGCGGCCATGACGGTCGTGATACATCCTCATTAAGGGCTCAATTAAACAGCTCTTAGTTAAAGCCAATTCATATTTTAACAGGTTAGCACATCTGGAGCAGCGTTTACCTCCAAACAAAGAGAGCTTTAAGACGAGAGCTCATCCCCTCAGGTGAGAGAGAGAGAGAGAGAGAGAGAGAGAGAAAAAAAAAGGGGGGGGGGGGTTCAAGCTGGGCCTTCTGATCAGTTACCCAGAGTCTTAACTACTGAGCCACCACTGCCCCCATGGCCTGTATGAGGATCGAACCTACGACCTTGGCGTTATTAGTGCCACATTCTAACCAACTGAGCTACACACAAAACAAAACAAATGATCTATTTTATTAAGTAACATCAATAACTGGGTCTGAAAGTAAAATAGGATATTTCTAGAAAAAAAAAAAAAGTAAAGCACAAACTACTCAATCTATAGGTGATAGTCATTAAACAAATTAATTTTTTTAAATATATACAGTATATATTTATCAAATATAAAAAATATATCATGTTAAGAAAGACTTAAGCAGAACTCAGGCTGGATGACCTCTTCTTAGTCTCCCATCTCTCTTGCCTTTGGACTTTATCATTTTTTCCCCAACATATTTGTAGATCTGCATACACTATCAACATTTTAACCACCACTTCATGTGAAACGATGTGAGCCACGGTCACTACGCTGTGGGTCTGGTGTGAACTCTAGATCCTACTAGTAGTAGGTACTCCATGCTGTTTTGCTTTTTTTCCTATAAATACACATGGGCCGAATGAAGAGAGGCAGCAGGCAGTGTTTGTCCAGCATGCCTCAAGTTTGTACGAGATCCCAATAAAACCTTGGTCGAATTCTATAAGAGACTGTCCAATGCTGTGTTCTCCACGTCACTTTATATGATGAAGATCCTCTAACGATAGACCTGTGATCAAAGAAAATGACTACATTCTGCTTATGTTATCAATTTGCGTGATCTGGGCTCATGCACAAAAAATTCTCACATAAACAGAAACAAGTCCTTGGTATAATAGTAGCAACGTCATGCCAAGAGGAAACATGTTTTAAAAGGCAGAGATGATGATGATTGCACTATACAAGGGGCCAGGGAAGAAGGTAATGTTGGTAATGTTATATTAAATAATGTGAACCTTTTACATTAATTTATTAAATGCTTACATTTTGCCACTACCGTATTTGTAGCTGTTCCATGAGTTCCACTGTGTTCTCCTATCGGTGGCTTTTAGATGTGCATCATAGCTGCGTTCACTCCGAGACTTTAATAAAAAAAATTCTCACACTGCCAGAACTTCGTCTTTGGTCTACCGATTTTCTAAGACCACCGATTTCAACTCACGACCATATGAAGATAGATAAACAAAGCGCTTGATGACATAATTGCAAACAAATGTAATACATATTTTAGTACAGCGAGTCACTTTTCATGCTCACCTCCTCCATGTTTTCTGCTGGAAGTGCAAGCAGGGGTTTACTTCCATCAGCTTCCAGAAGACAACACTGGCAGAACCCGACGCTTCCTGTGTGTAAGGAATGTGCTACTGTACTGCGACCCTCATGCAAATCCCACACGCACACTTGCATATCCCGACCATGACTGAATATACACACATGCACACAAAAAGAAAAGCACGTCACCTCAAATATCCTCTTACATGAAAAGTACAAAAAGTGCACCAAGCTGAGTCAGGGTGAGTCATCCTGTCCTACCTGAGGAAGGTGTTTGTGGAGCAAACGGTACTGACCCAGATAACCGAAGCTCCAGCATGGCCGTCTAAAACACTCTCAGCTCGTCGGGTGTTCAGGTTCCACACGTGGACTAAACCTTTTCCTGATCTGGAGCATCAAAAAAAAGTAATAGCATTAAAGACTGAAAGCAGAGATATTAAATCACAAGATACACTGCATGTTTTGTAATTGTTAAATCAAAACAGTCACCCCCCCCCCCCCCCCAAACCCCTTGGGTTCAAAATTATTTGCACCCCAACAATTAATATTGACGAAAAAACAGCTCTAAATCTCTTTAAGACCTAACAAGGTTGAACACACTCCCAGAGAGATATTTTTAAAGAGCATTTTAAGCTCTTTGACATTCTCAGGTTGGTGCATGTGGACGCTGTCTTTAATTCAGAATACAGCTTATGTAGTTGGCGTCAAATCCAGAGATTTAGATGGGGTTTTTGTTTTCATGTTGATTTGGATACACGTTTGGGTTCATTATCTTGTTGAAAGATTTATCATCAGTCAAGTCACAACCTCCTGGCAGAGGCAACCAGGATTTGGGCTAAAATATACTGATATATTGTAAAGCCAGTGGACCAGAACGCAGCTGCAAAACAACCTTAAAAAGTGTCCCTGCATTATCAGTGATAAACCATTGTGTTTTACAGTGGGTTTGGTGGATTTTATTTATTTAGGCAAACCTGCACAAAGACCATACACACACACACTATTATTGTAGTTCTAAAGACTTTCCATTAGAGCAAAGACTCAAACTGACTCTTAAAACTTGCTTTTTTCCGTCACTAAGCTTCCTAAAAAGGCACAGAAGCTGCTACACTTGTACAGATCAACAAATCTATAATTATGCAAATTGTTAAACACACCCAACCTATTGGACCTGATTAGCTAAAGTTTTTTTTTTTAATGACATAATTACAAGTTCCAAAGACTGAAATGAATTCCCCTGAAAATGCTTATAAAGTGCAAGGCGGCTTTAACACACTTTTTAGTACACAATTTTAAGAACTTGTCCATCTGTCCAATCATGTCTATGATTGACAGACGCTTACCCTGAGTACAGCAGAGGAAGTCCTGCCTCTGCACAGTGAAAGTGGAGTGTGTTAACAGAGGCAGCTGATCCCCTCAGAGTAAACACAGGGTCTGGGGGAGGACGAGCCATCATCAGGTCCAAACGTCCACGAAGCAGAGTGGGGTGCAAACTTTAGTACAATACAAGGGAAAAAAAAAAATAATTACATGACATTCTTTCAGGACCTTTCAGAAAATGAAAAGTGTGTATTGTTACACACATAAGGAGGAGGGTCGAGTTATGGTTCAACCTCCTGATTAATACAGAAAAGGGTAGTAAAAAAAAATTCAGGTCATTTACAATTCGAAATATTAGCACCAGAAGTGTTCGCTCATTCATTCCCCATTAATACAGCTTTAACCAAGTTGTTACATTTGTCTTCATCTGCGCTTACACAAACAATCTAGAGCAGTGTAGCTTTTCAATCGCCCTTTTTCCTGCACAGAAAATGTAGCCTGTTCTAACTGCTAATGATTTAAGCATTTTTAAACAGGGCTGGCTTAGCGCCTGAGGATTCAGGCAAAACTAAATAAAAATAAAGCCAGCCAGGGTTTAAGGAGGAAGAACACTGTACGGAGCTTTTTCTTTTTCCTTAGATGTGATAACAGCTCTTACTCAATGTGCCATGAATCACAGCGAGAGACAACTTAATTACTGTAAACAGGCCGAAACTCTGTCTTTGTTACCACCAGCAGGTTTTGCAGCCAATCTCAACACTAATGCATACGGAAAGCGCGAGTCAAAAAAACCCAAAAAACAAAAACAGCAGCAGCACATCTGCTTGCGAATTTTCTTTTCGTGATGGCTTGTAAAGAAGTTGAGAACCTGGTATGCGGCACAAGTGAAAAAAGGAGACAGAACAAAGACAAAGACAGAGATGGAGACAGAATGGTAGCTTTCTTCTTGAGTGGCATCCAATATAGGCGAGATTTTAGATACAGATCAGGAAAGTTAATGAAGATCCCTCTTTGTGGCGTCTGATTCTCGATCACCCTTGGCCCTGTCCCTGAAACTGGAGCCGCTGCTATTTCGCTGGCGCTCATTTCGGGAGGTTAGTGGTTAAATTGTGCGTGTTAACCTGTCAAGCGGAGCCTACTTTCTGCTCTACCTTCCTAATTAAGAGCCAAGCACTCCACCATTCTCTGACACCAGTCTCCTATATCCTACCCGCTACTACCTGGTACTTCAGCGTGAGACTTCTGTACATGCTACAGTATTATTTCCCTTATGGGGACCAGAATTTTGTCCCTAACATGTGTTTGGTCCTCATAAAGAAATAAATGTGAACACAATCACACACACTTGTATTGTACACTTGTGGAGACCATATGAACCGACTTCAGAAGTCAGACACACCACACAATACAAACTACTAACATGTTTCAATACATTTCCCATATAAGGACCCCACAATTCCTTTGATCCCCATAAGGTAAGTAAAGAGGTAAAGAGAAGAATTAAAACACATATACACTATTTTATTGTGCTACTTTTCAGGACTACATGGTCTCAGCATCACATTAACATGACAAAATACACAGGTTTACATAAATGAATTGCAATTACAGCTTCGTCCACACATTCCAATACATTTCCCTTATAAGGACTAGGATTTTTGTCCCCAATAACCTTGCAATCACAGATACACAGTTGTAATATCTGTATTTGTACACACATACAAACCTGTAGACCACATGGTCTCATAAAACACACCAATATTACACACACATCAAAAAAACCTTCATATGTATTTTCTTTATGAGGACCAGGGTTTTTGTTTAAACAAACAAACAAACAAACAATCTCTTTGGATCCTATACAGAGATCATTACAAGAATTTACATACATTGGTATTGCAGCACTTAAGGGGACCACATTATGTCAATCACAGTAACATGACAAATTACATACACAAATAAGTTTAGATAAAATATTCCTAATTACAGTCGTCTACACATATTCCAATGCATTTTTCTTATAGGGACCAGGATTTTTGTCCACACCAAGGTCCCCATTAAGAGGCTATTAATGAGACACACCATCTCCATAAACAGCATTAGGGTTCTCTTTATACTACGCAAACACAAACACACATTCATATTGTGATTCTTTTGGGGACCACATGGTCCCATAAGTGCAGTAATGTGACAGAAAACATACATTACATATGATACACATGTTAAAGAGTTCCATATATGTTTTAATGTATATAATTTATGAGGACCAGGATTTTTGGTCCAACAATGTCCTTGGTTCACATAGAAAAAGACTACTACAAACAAATACACATCGCTGTATTGTAGCAGTTGTGGGGACCACAGGTTCTCAAAAGTACAGTAACATGAGAACACATGCACACACATTTAGATATAATAAAATTTCACTTACAGGGAGCAGGATTTTTGTCCACAATGACCCCAGTGTCTTTGGTGCCCATAAAGAGACTACTACAATCAGAAACTTAAACTTGTCTTTTGTCTTCATAAAGAGCATTAGGGTCCTTAGTGTATAACACAAACACTCTTGGACCATACTGTCTTATACGAACGATAATGTGACAGAAAACACTGCCATCTTAAGTTACAAACACCAAAATATACCTTTCATTATAAAACACTTATGAGGACCAGGATTTTTGCTCCAACAACATATTTTCGTTCCCACGTAGAGACTTTTGCACTGACAGACACACACTTATGGGAATCACATGGTCTCGTAAGTACAGTAATGTGACAAAAAACACACACATTGAACACACCAAAGCGGAAATGAATGTAAGTCTATACTAAAAATTTTAATGCATTTTCCTTATGAGGACCAAAATGTTGCTTTGGTTGCCATAAGGATAATATGTGGACAGGATGAAGATGCCATGAAGAGATTAATTCTCACACACAGACTCTCACACACACACACACACACTATGGTACTTGTAGGGACCACATTCTTCAAAGTTCTCTTAATGTATGTTAAGGACCATGATTTTTACCACTACAACATCTTTAGTCTCCATGAGGTGTGTGTCTGAATATACACACAAATTAACACATTCACATGTGAAACACACCTCCAGAACCGGTGTGTTAATGAGTATGTATTCCTTACTGTATGGGGACCTGCTTATATGCAAACCATCCTCATGGAGACCAAAAAAAGGTAATGGATACAACAATCCTGGTCTCCATACGAGAAGTGTAACGTTCATTTTAGCTTTGTGTGATTTGTGAGGTTAGCGTGTGTGTGTGTGCGCGCATGTGTTTCATATTAATGAGTTTATGATACCAAATAATACAAGTGTCAGTATGTTTGAATGAATCTTTTTAAGGGGACATGTTCACAGACCAGTTTTCCGAGGACCTAAAATGTTGCAAAGACAAAAAATAAGGGGAATGCATTGAAAACTGTTAGTTCAGCTTTGGCCCATTTGCAGTGTGTGTGACCTCATGCATTACTATGTTTATAAGAACATTGTGGTCTACAAGTACCACAATACAAGAAATGTGTGCGTGTGCGTGTGTGTAGTCTGAAATTAGAAGCCATGACGATTGGAGTTCAACTTCTCTGGAGCCCGTTTAAAGATTCTGAGTGGGTTCAGAGACTCGGGGATGAAATTAAATCTCCCTTCCAGAGAGCACTTTTTTTGGTTAACTGAACACAACACTGCGTCATTCACACACTGTACAGATCCTCGCTTGCTGCTGCTGCTTCAAAAAAGAAAAAAAAAAGAAAAAAAAAGCTTTTCTGATGTTTTCTTTGGCTGTGCCCACACTCGAGTCGTTTGAAGTGCCATCGGCACTTCTCCTGTACTGAATCAAAAAAGGGGGGGAAAAAAACTGGCAACAGTTGCCTCATCTTTTTTTTTTTCCTTTTAGCATCCATTTGCCAAAGAGCTGAGCTTTGTGTTGAGGCGGCGGAGTGTGCGTGTTGCGAGAGGAGGGAGTTTGTATGACAGGGCGGATTTGGCTGGCTTTAAGGATGGATTAAGGCGCCCTTATTGTGTGGCTCCCGATACGCCGAGGTGCTGGAAAAAACCATGCACTCTACCAGCGAACATATCACAACTTTCTTCCAGGCATGAGAGCATGAGAGGCGCTACATGATAATAGTTCAAATAACGATTATTATTAGTTTTTTTTTTTTTAAACACCACACTGCTTTTAAATTCTCAAATCTGATTTCGAATGAATGCACTCATGCGAATAGATTATTGTTATCATAGTAGCACCTAATTCACAGAGACGTGTATGGCGGACACTCGTGCAATTTAACCCTAATGATAACCAAATTTAGCAAACACTTTCTGTGAGTTTTCTGTGGAAGGAGTCTCCAGTGTCAGCAGCTTGCAACAGTCAGTCAGTTTTCCACCAACAGAGTCTTCAGGACTGAGGAGTTTGCGCTTTCTGGTTTCTCGGTAACATGACAAGCTGCGTTTTATTTCTTATTAAATTTAAGCGAGAGATTAAGAGAGAGGCTGGTGAGGGGAGGTAAAGTAAGTGAGAACTAGTTTCATGGACGTTCCACAAGATTCAATGTAACTGTAAATAATAAAACGTATGATATATTCTATGTTAAATAATAAGCACTTGTAATCGTTGGCAAATTTCTGCAGTACAAGAGGAATACAACACTTTGGGATGTGCTGTTATAGGAAAAGAATCTATTTCAGGGTGGTGAGAGGAGCTCTGCTTCATCACACCACCGCATCGTTAATTATTATTACGACGTGAAGTGTTTTGGTCCATTTATCAAAGAATCATAAGAATGCAGCATATGTTTATGGTTATTAATAAACAGACTTTAGTCTGTTTCTGGAACGTGCTGCTCGCTCACGTTGCTCTCTGCAATCTCAGTAAGCCAAAGTCAGCAGTTTAAGGCTGCTTGTTTGCATAATAGTGCACTCACGGTTATCAACGCAAACGAAGGAACACAGTGTACAAACCCTGAACTATCAAAACAAGCTCATGACAAGCTGTCACTCAATCGTGTTTTGGCAAAACCCTCCAATTGTTCACAAAAACGTGAAAAGGCCACAAAGCAAACAAACGAGTGGCTGCACAAGAAAGAAGCCCAAAAATGCTGCCTACATAGGAGTCAAAA